>CM038214.1:161665457-161751827 GCA_021442155.1 Cymbidium sinense
TGAAAAGATTTTGCATCTATATATTAAGTCATATGCTCATACCACTCATTCTCTAGTCTCTTAGGGAGTGTGTTTAGAACTTTAGTCTCTTTCTAATTAAATAACTACCCTAGCTATCTTGCAATTCATAAGACCGGACTACATGATTATAAAATCATAGGAGTTTGTTGATGGCCACTCCAGGGGGTTATAAGTCTATAAGTCAGACAATTTAGTCTCACTTATGGAGGTAAACCCTTATGTCTACCTGTCGCTTAGATTAAGGTCATGCTTTAGCTCATACTAAAGCTCCATAGATTTAGGATCCGAGGTAGCTATTTCCTTTGGGCTATGAGCATAAATCCTCACCTCTTGGGCATTCCCACAACCTTGTGTTGGTGGATTATAAGCCTAGTAATCTAATTAAATTTCAACTCAAAACATATAATTCTCCTCAGCTTCAAAATTATAAAGCCCAACTATAGGATAGATTGGAATGCTCACTATGCTTCCTAGTATCATTAACATTTCCTACTTATTTCATTTGGATTCCAAAATAAGTCTTCTCCTTGAACTTTCCCAATTGAATTTTCAAATACAACCAATCTTTGATAGTCTAACCTTGAAATCTTTGGAGATGATAATTATCTACTTTAATCAAGAGTATTCTTAGGAAATTTCATTTCCTAAGATGTAATTAACTATGAAGGCTTGCCTCCATAGGAAACTTAAGAACCTGGTTTAATAGAAACCCTGCTTTATTCATCAATATAAAGTAGGGAAAAAATCTCTCATACATTTGAAGACCCATCATGCCTTAGGAGTCTTTATTATTATGTGATTAGGTCCATTGTAGGTGATGCATTTATCTTTGAGATAGTATATCATACCTCAATGTTTTCGATCACCTCAAAAGTACCTCACCTATACATCCAAAATAAACACCATAAGGCCCTCACTTTGTTCATTGAATCCTCTCAACATCATCTTTCTTTTGGAGTTTGGAGATGATCCTCAAGCGGTAAAGGTTCTTAGACTCATAATGTTGACCGATACACCTTGGTCAACCAACTCGATAGCTTGTATCGCCAACATCCACTATAATGTAAAGAGGTGGTTGTGCTCATCCCTAGGTGTAAGTCTTCATCAGAATGTAACTCCTAAGATGTCCTGAGTGGCATGCCTCCTCTTTAGTAGATCAGTGAGCTAAGCATATCTCTAGATCAAGTAAGGCCTTGATTAGAGATTCCCTCATCTCTTTGGATAAGACAAGGGCTTCGTATATGCTTATCTTAGCTACAAACTTTCTAAGGTGAGCTAGGACATTGTAATCAAATCCAGCTTGGTCCTCCACAAGCATATCCATGGGTGGAGCATCCTATGGAGGGGCTATCTGCTCACTAGAACCAATGACTTGACCCTTATCCTAAAGTGCTACCATAGGAGGTAGAACTTTTTCACTGCCTAGGTTGACTTCAGTGACTCCTTGGAATGATGAGCTTGTGGAAAGTTCTATCTTCTCATCGGTCATACCTACAACTTCTCCTATGGGATCCTCAAAGTCAGTTGACTCCAAGTCAATCTCAAGAGGTGAACCAAGATTGATTCAGAGAAGGATAGACTCAATCGAAAAGAAAGGATCAACTACTAGAGCAATTATTTTTATTTAGATTGAGAGCTTTCAATTGGAATAAAATTAAGACCACCGAAGTAGACAATATAAGTAGAATCATCTTTCTTCATTAATTTCTTTTGGTGGAGGTACATGATATAAATCAAGTAAAGTAAGATTAAGGGATTTAGTGCCTTTATCATAGATACAATGCCGAAGAGGAGCTAGAAGAAGAGGTGGGCTAATAGTGGAGGGAGTATTGGACTTTGATCATGGCTACACTATTGGACTATCCCGGGCAAGTATGGTGAGCTATTACTTGGGCTATCGCCCTCCCTGAGTTGTCCTTTGCAACTAGCAAACCTTCTTTGGTGTTGGAGGTTTGAGCTACTTCAAGCACCTGAAAGGAAAGCTTCTTGATCTTAGAAATGATCTTCATAGAGGTTCAAGATAGGGAGATATCCTAACCTTCTTTGGTCTTAAGAGGATCACAAGTATCCCCAAGGATTACTCTAACATAACTAGATGGTTGTTCTAATAAGTATTCCTTATGGATAACTATGTCTCTCAACTTGTAGATGCACTTAAGCTAATCCTTAAAAGTTATACAATCCTCTAAGACATGATCTAACATGCGTAGGGGCATAGCTATGATCATCACTCTTGCCCACTTCCCCTAGCCTCTTAGGCTTTGGTAACTGAAAGTCAGGTTGCTTTAAGATATTCTTAAAGATTTTCCTAGCTACCTCCCTTGAATGAATATGGCTTATTCAATATATCGACAAGAGTAGGGAAAGTTACTTGATATGCATATGCATATCGCTATTGGGGGTGGTGGAAATGGTCATTGTGGCACCTGCGGTGGCCGGTATGATGGCCGAAGTGGTAGAAGAGGAGGTGACAAAGGAGACTGCTAAGCTCGTAGTCTCTCATAATGAACTCTGGTTGGCTGCTTCCCTCTGTCCACTGACACAACTGTCCCTGGCTTCTTCTCAAACACCTTATGGCTTGGGCCTAGATGATTGGTCGGGAAAGGGCAACTATTTGGCTTCCTCTTGTAGGCTAGCCTCCTTGTTGATTAATTTTTCGAATGTTTTGATGGTAATGCCCTTAAGCATGAAGGGTGCCATGGATATTCTTGAGAAGAATCTTAATGGCATCTTTTGACATGGTTCACATTTCATGCTCGTTGCGCCAGAGAATGTAATCAACAAGGGACTTGAGTTTCTATTTCTACAATGAGGTCACACAATCACCCTCTTGAGCTCCAACAAACCTCTTGATGAAGAGGGCTCCAACTCAAAAGACTTCACCGAACTATCAAGTGGTGTACCAATCAAATGCAACACAGACCGCTAACAAAAGGCGAGAGGAGTGTTGTGCCACCGTTGCAATAGCTAGATCTAAAGTTTGCAATGTGTTATCATGGGTTTCCACTACCATCAAAGATCTTGAAGGATGGTGGAACAAAACCCTAAATAAAATAAAAACTAAATAAAAACCTAAACCTTAAAAATAAACCTAAAAATAAAACCTAAAAAAATAAAAAATAAAACCTAAACCCTAAACAAAAAAAAAAACCTAAACCTAAAATAAATAAATAAAATAAACATAAACCTAAACTAAAATAAACTAAACTAAAATAAATAAAACCTAAACCTAAACCTAAAATAAACTAAACCTAAACCCTAAACTAAATAAAATAAAATTAACTAAAAAAACCTAAACCTAAACTAAAAAGAAACCTAAAAATAAACTTAAAATAAAAACCTAAAACCTTAACCTAAAATGATAAAATAAAAATCTAAACCTAAACCTAAAAATAGAAAATAAAACTTAAACCTGAAAAAGAAAAATAAAACTAAACTAAAAAATAAATATAAACCTAAACATAAACCAAAAAAATAAATTAAAATAAAAAACCTAAACTAAAATAAATAAACCTAAAATAAATAAACTAATAAATAAAATAAAAATTAAACCTAAATAAAATAAAAAATAAACTAAAATAAATAATAAATAAACTAAATTTACTAAACCTATTGGTTTACTTAATTTTTTTTTTTAAAACCTAAACCTCCTTAAACCCTAAACCCTAAAACCTAAACCCTAAACCCTAAACCTAAACCCTAAAACCTAAACCCTAAACCCTAAACCTAAAAAACTAAACCCTAAACCTAAAGTTAACCTAAACCCTAAACCCTAAACTAAACCCTAAAAACCTAAACCCTAAATTAAACATAAACCCTAAACCCTAAACCCTAAAACCTAAACCTAAATAACTAAATATACTAAAAAATTAAAATAAATAAAAAAAATTAAATAAAAATTAAAATAAACTAAACTAAATAAAACCTAAAAAATAAAATAAATAAAAAAAATAAAATAAATAAATTAAATAAAATAAAATACTAAATAAAAAAACTTAAAAAAAACAAACCTCAAAAAATAAACCAAAATAAAGAAAAAAAATAAATCTTAAACCCTAAACTAAAAAAAAAACATAAGCCTAAAATAAAAATAAAATAAACAAAATAAATAAACATAAACCTAAAGTAAAAGTAACTAAACTAAAATCAATAAAACCTAAACCTAGACTTAAAATAAACTAAACATAAACCTAAACCTAAACTAAATAAATAAACTAAAATTAAACCTAAACCTAAACTTAAATAAAACCTAAAATAAAAACCTAAAACGTAAACCTAAAAAAATAAATAAAAACATAAACTTAAACCTAAAAAAAAAAAAATAAAACTTAAACCTAAAAATAAAATAAAAATAAAACTAAACTAAAAAAATAAACTTAAACCTAAACCTAAAAACCTAAAAAATAAACTAAAATAAAAAAACCTAAAATAAAATAAATAAACCTAAAATAAACAAACTAAACTAAATAAAAAATAAAAAAAATAAAATAAAAAAAAACTAAAATAATAATAAATAAACTAAGAAAACTAAACTAAAATCTACTTTACTTAATTAAAACCTAAACCCTAAATCCTAAACCTATACCTAAACCCTAAAGCTAACCCTAAACCCTAAACACTAAACCTAAAACCTACAACCCTAAACTAAACCCTAAACCTAAACCCTAAACCTAAATAAACTTAAACCTTAAAAGCATAAACCCTAAAACCTAAACCCTAAACCTAAACACTAAACCTAAACTCTAAACCTAACCCAAACCATAAACCCCAAACCCTAAACCCCAAACCTAAACCTAAACTAAAGTAACTAAATAAATTAAAAAAAACCTAAACTAAGACCTAATAAAACCTAAACCTAAACAAAACCTAAGAATGGGCGTAACATTGATGATGAACATCACCGTCAACTAAGCTCAGCCTAGATCTGATGGAGTGAAGGAGGTCAATTATCATTATGGTGGGGATCGGAGCTGGTGGATATGGAGGTGGTGGTGGTGGTTATAGACAGAGGACCGGGAGGTTACACCGTGGTGGTGGCAGGAGAGATCGGATATGATGTTCGATCATGCTACTGAGAGGCCAGGTGGTTCTAATGGGAATCAAGAAACTAAAGAATGCGATTGACCGGTGCTTATGGAATTATGTCTTTATAAGAGATGGTTCTAGTTATCTAGGGTTTTGATTTGCTCTATGCGTGCTCATTTTTAATCTATGTCATCATTTGCATCTTAGAAAACTTGGTGTGTTACTTGGTTGATGAAATCAAAAAGAAGAAATATTGAATCTAAATTTCATCTCTGTTAAAAAAAAATCAAAAAACCTAAACCATAAACTAAAACCTGAACCCTAACCCTTAAACCCTAAAAATAAAAATAAAAAAATCCCTTACCCCAAACCAAAAAATTAACCCTAAACCTAAAACCCTAAATCCTAAAACCCTAAAACCCTAAACTCTAAATCCTAAACCCTAAACTCCTAAACTCTAAACCCTAAACCCTAAACCCCAAACCATAAACCCTAAAACCAAAAACCATAAACCTTAAACCCTAAACTTTTAATCATAAACCCTACATCCCTAAACCAACCTAAAACCTAAACTAAACCCTAAACCCTAAATCCTAAACCCTAATCCCTAAACCCTAAAAACCTAAAAACCTAAACCTAAACTAAATAAAACCTAAAAATAAAATAAATAGAAAACCTAAACCAAAATAAAATAAAATAAAAGCCTAAACTAAAACCTTAACCTAAACCTATAAATAAAATAAAATAAAATAAAAACTAAACTAAACTAAAATAAATAAATACCTAAACTAAACTAAAAAATAAAAACTTAAATAAAATAAAAACTAATAAATAAACATTACACCAAAAAAAACATAAACCTAAAATAAACAAAATAAAATAAACCTAAACCTAAACTAAAATAAATAAAACCTAAACCTAAACTCTAAACTAAATAAAATTAAATAAACTAAAAACAAACCTAAACCTAAACTAAAAAATAAAACCTAAAAGTAAACCTAAAATAAAAACCTAAAACCTAAACCTAAAAAAATAAAATAAAACATAACCTAAACCTAAAATAAAAAATAAAAAATAAAATAAAACCTAAAAAAACAAAATAAAAAATAAAACTAAATTTAAAAATAAACATAAACCTAAACGTAATCTTAAAAATATAAACTAAAATAAAAAACCTAAACTAAAATAAATAAACCAAAAAAATGAAAAATAAGCGTAAATAAAAAAACAAATAAATAAATAACATAAACCTACCAATTTACTTAATTTAAAACTAAACCTAAACTAAAACTTGAACCCTAAACCTCAAACTTAAACCCTAAATCCTAAAAAATAAAAAAATAAAATAATTTAAGAAAATAAAAAAATCCTAGCCCTAAATCCTAAACCATAAAACTAACCCTAAACCCTAAACCCTAAATCAAAACCCTAAAACCCTAAACCTCAAACCCAAAACCCAAATCTCAAAACACTAAACCAAAAACCCTTAACCCTAAACCCCAAAACCCTAAATCCTAAACCCTAAACCCTTAAACCCTAAACCCTAAAATCTTAAATCCTAAACCCTAAAACCTAAACCCTAAACTCTAAACTCTAAAACCTACATCTCTAAACCCTAAACCCTAAAACCTACATCCCTAAGCCCTAAACACTAAACCCCAAACCCTAAACCCTAAGCCTAAAACCCTAAAATAAATAAACTAAACCTTAAAACCTAAAATAAACTAAAATAAAGTTAAACCTAAATTAAACCTAAATAAATCTAAACCTAAATAACCCTAAACCTAAACATAAAAGCTAAATAAACCTAAACTAAAAACTAAATAAAATAAACCAAAACTAAATAAATAAACCTAAACCTAAACCTAAATAAATTAAAATCTAAACAAAATAAACTAAACCTAAACCTAAACTTAAACCTAAATAAACTTAAACCTAAACCTAAACCTAAAACCTAAACCTAAACCTAAAGTTAAACCTAAACCAAAAAATAAACCTAAAGCCAAAACCTAAACTAAACCTAAAAAACTAAACCTAAACTAAATAAAACCTAAACCTAAACCAAAACCAAAACTAAAAAACCTAAAGCTAAACTAAACTAAACCTAAACGTAAATAAAATAAACCTAAACTAAATAAACTTAAACTAAAATGAATTAAACTAAACAAAAAACATGAATAAAACCTAAACCTGAATAAATCTAAACCTAAACTAAATAAAAATAAACTAAAAAACCTAAACTTAAACCTAAAAAAACCTAAACCTAAACTAAAAAGCTAAATAAGCTAAAACCTAAACTAAACCTAAAATATATAAACTAAATCCTAAACCTAAAACCTAAACTGAAAAATAAGCCTAAACCTAAATAAACTTAAATAAAAATAAACCTAAACCTAAAAACCTAAAACCTAAAAAAAATAAACCTAAACCTAAACCTAAACCAAAAAACCTAAAACCTAAACTAAACCTAAACCTAAAAACCTAAACCTAAACTTAAACCTAAAATAAACTAAACTTAAAAAAACTAAACCAAACTAAAACTCCTAAATCGTAAACCCTAAACCATAACCCTAAACCCCAAAACCTCCTCTCCTCGGATTTCATTTTCCCCTTCATCGCCTTTCTGCATTTTTTGGTGGTTTCTTCATCATTCTTGATCAATTTCTAGAGTTTTTTCAATCTCTGGCTACTCGTGTAATGTGCCTCTTCTGAATATGATTATGACAATCTCGAACTCGTGGCTTACATCTCCCATTTTGGATGATCCGGCTAAGGCATATGATTTTGTGGGGATTCATTAACCCAATGCCATTCCTACTATTAAATCCTTTAAGGATGTTCTTTTGGTAAGAGCTCTACATCTTCTGACTCGGTGACACTAATTTTGACTTCTTTTTAAGGTATGTCTACGATCATGCGTTCGGATCTTGATGTCGAAAAGCTTGCAAAACCTTTCGAATTTACTATGATTTGCAAATTTACTCTATGTCAACCAAATTTGGACAAGATCTGAGCTTTTTTTCATAACCTTAAACTTTTGGGTGCTTTCTCTATTGGCTTGATCGATCCAAGACATACTTTGATTTAACTTACAAATGATTTTGATTATTCATGGGTTTTCTCGTGTCAATCTTAATTTGTCTTTAATTGTAAAATGGGTTTGTTGAAGTGGTATCCCCTTTTTGATATAAAAGAGGAATCACCTATTATTGTATGGTTAGCTCTTCCAAATATGAGAATCCATTATGTTACCCACTAGGTTTTATTTGCTATCGAGCTCTTTCACAAGAACTCCAAATCGATCGTAATTTGTGAGATCTCGTACTTCTCATATATTAGTTGAACTTGACATATTAAAACATCCTAAGGATGTTTGGATTGGATCTAAAAGTTTGGCTATTTACAAAGGTCAAATTTGAACATTTTCTAGTTTTCTTCTCCCATTGCAAATACATGGTCATGATAATTGAGTGTTTTGTACACCCGCATCTTAAAAGAAAATTTTGAATGATCCTAACTCTAAAGTTGCTTCTGATAAAGTTAAAAAACTATTTTTGTGCCTAAAAATAACTTAAATGTTATTATTAGGTCATATTTTTTGGAATCTTCTGATGTTCCTAATATTGCTAATTCTGCTTCTCATTCCGATCTTGGCAAAGGTACTAATAATGTTTAAAAAGATGTTTTGCCCAACAACCTTTCTTTACATGAGAACATGCCTATTTTGGCTAATTCCAAATTCAAAGAGGTTGAAAAAATGATGATTCACTCTCTAATGAGTCTATCCTTGCTTCTTTTCATGCAATAATTGATGAGAAAGAGGATTTAAATGATAACTTGAATGATAACTTGAATGTGGCTGCAATTCTTAAGCAAAACACTAATTCTAACATTGGTATTTGTGCTTTGAATTGTATAACTTTTTTGTTTAGTTTAAATGATTTATTAAATAACAATCCTAGCATGTACTTTAGAACTCTTGGTGGTATCCCTATTTCTCATCTTAGCTTTGCTGATGATTTCATTATCTTTTGTAATGCTTCCTTTCATCGTATCAAAAGACTTAAGAAATTTTAAATATTTTTGGTAGAGAAAGTGGTCTTTCTATTAATGAAAGCAAGAGTTGCTTCATTACATCCTCTAAAATTTCTAATAATAAAATCAATCATATCTTAAGAATCACTAACTTTAAACACCAACAACTCCCTCTTAAATATCTAGGTGCACCTCCTTTTAAAGGTAAAAAAAGATCCCATCTATTTGGCGAGCATATCCAAAAAATTTCTAATAAATTTTCGGTATGGGAATTTCACTTATATTCTTTTGGTGGCAGGCTTACTTTACTTAAGAGTACTCTTAATTTAATGCCTTTATATCTTATTCAAACCATTATCACTACTAATTCTATCTTAAATAGAATTGATCATATCTTTAATAAATTTTCTAGGATCTAATAATTCAATTAAAAGGATCCATTGGACTTCTGGCATAAATGTTGTGGCCCTTGGGTGAAGGTGGCTACAAATCTATTCGTGAAGCTATTACTGCCTTCTCACATAAACTCTGGTGGAAATTTAGAAAAAATGATAGCCTCTAGGCTAATTTTATGACTGCTAAATATTTCCAGGGTAAGCACCCTCTTATCTATTCTTATAAAGTGGGTGACTCCCCAATTTGGAAAAGATTTGCTCCATTAAATGAGAGGCTAAATCCTTAATATCGATCTTCTTTCTTTTGGCAAGACAACTGGATTGGTGGTGGTTCTATTGATGCTTTCTTAGCTACCCATTCAACTGCTGCTATAAAAGTTAACTCATTTTGGCTTAATAATAAGTGGAATGATAGTAAACTTACCATTTATTCTATCTCTCTTTTGGATAAATTTAGTGATATTCCTATCCTTTCCAACAAGTCGGATCAAATTCTTTTAAAGCTATCTTATAATGGAGATTTTATTCTTAAAAAGGCTTGGAATTATATTAGAGAAGCTCATACTTCTTCTAATGTATTTATTAAACTTTGGAATAATATCATCCCTATCTTTTATTCTATCTTACTTGGATAATTCTAAAAACTTCATTCTATTGATTCTTTGCTCGGGATAAAGGTTTTCATTTGCCTTCCAAATGTTATATTGTTGTTTCATATCAAAATGTTAATCATGTTTTTGTCAATGGTGTTATTGCCTCCAAATTATGGTTTTGGTATGATGATCTTTTCATACTAACCATTTCCATGGTTGTCTTCTTTATATCAAGTTCTTGAAGCATGTTTCCAAAATTGTGAAAGGTCATATCAAAGTTTTAATTGCCATTACCCTTATTTGGTTCATATGGATGGATAGAAATGATGCTAAATATCATGGTATTTCCTATGAATCATAAAATGATTATTTCTATAACCAAAGAAAAAATTCATGCATTATTTAATGCTAATTTAATTAGTAACACAAAATTTAGTGGTTGCAAATTTGTGGCCAAAAAATTGGGTCTTTACTTGCCCGAGATCTCCTTCTATAAAAAAAAATAGGATTATATATTGGATAAAACCTTATAACAATATTATTAAAAGTAAAACCAATGGCTCTCTAATACATTTGGTTGTGGTGCTATTTTTAGGGATTTTAGAGGTAATGTCATTTGTGCTTTTGCTTATCCTCTTAAAACTTGTTATGTTATCTATGTTGAATTAATAGCTGTAAACAAAGCTATTAACATTTGTTTGCAAAAAGGTTTCTTCAATATTTGGATTGAAGTTGATGCTCTCTCACTCATTGACATGCTGACTTCCACTAAGATGGGGAATGGGGATTTATTCTATCTTCTTAATCATACTAGAGCTCTCCTCTCTCAAGTATGCTTTAATATTTCTCACATTTGGTGTGAAGGAAATGCTGTAGATTATCCGCTAATCTAGGTACTAAATTAAATGATCTCACTTTTTTTTAACATCTTAATTTACCTAGACAATTGAGAGGCTTGGTTAATCTAGATAACACCGGATTACCTTATCTCAAAAATTAATTTTGCTTTATAATTTTTAGGTTTTCCATGCTTTTCTCTATGTGCACTTTCATTTTGTTGTATTCCTTTAGCTGGTTCACTCTCTTATCTAGTTTCTACTGTAATACTTGGGACATCTCTTTGAGGTGGTGGTTGGCTGCTCAGCCTCTTTTGTTGGAGAGGTGTTCTCTTTGGTTGACTATTTTATGTAAGGATCTCATTGTCAACATTTTCTTCATGTGATGCCTTGAACTTGTGATGGCATCCTTTTGGGTTATGCCTCTAACTTCTTTTGGTTTTTCCCTTTTATTAATTGGTCCTAGTTTTATCTCTGGTTTTGGCTGTCTGTTTCCTTACTTAGGTATGTTTTTGGTGTTTTTTGCTGGTGGGTTCTATTGCTACTACACACCTAGATGTCTTGGGTGGCTATTATTTGATGGCTGCTATCAATCTTTTCACTCTTGAGTTTGTACTAGGCCTTTTGGTAGTTTTTGTGTCTGGTTGGGGCCTTGGTATGTTTTCCCTACCCCTCTGGTTGGGTGTTGGTGGTTGGCTGGTTCTCCTCCCTCTGCTTTTATTTAATTGGGTGATTACCATTTGTTTCTTGGTTATTTCTGATGGGTTCCTATTGGTTATCATTATGCATGTCTTTCTCTGTGTTGGGATTGCCTCTCTTTAGGACTGGTTGTTTCCTTATCGGAGTTGCCTCATCTGCTAGTTTGTTAATTGGCTGGGTCGACTTGTGGGTTGGCTAGTTTGGTTGGTTTTCTTTTTGGTTTTCTTTCTGATCTGCTTTTATCTAGTAGGGTTTCCCTCTTGGTGGATTTTCTTTGTTTTGGTTTTGGCCTTATGGTGGTTGGGTGCTATTGTTTTCCTGTGGCTATATTACTGTCTTTGATGGAGGTATGGGGACTACCTTTTTATTTCTTGTCTCTGCTATCTTGGTTGGACTGGTGGTTGTTATTAGTATTGACCTTGTTCTCTGATCTGGTTTGGAATTGTTGGTTTCTTGTTGCTAGTTGTAGACTGATGTTTTATTTTTGGGCTGTTACTTGTGGTTGTCTGGTGACTCTGGTGGGTTTGTTTCCTATTTATGGTGTCTATGCTTTATGAATGAAACTTATATGCTCTTCCATTTATGTTGTGGTGGTTTCGTTGATGCTACTTCCTTTCGAGCTTGGTGGCCTTTAGTCAGCTGGGTGATATGTGGGACAACTTTCTCTATTGCTTGGGTAGGTACTAGAGAACTGTTGACTTCCACTCTTTGGCAGACTGCCTTCATCCAAGTAGGTGGGCTATGATGGATAAGATGATTTCTGTATCTTTTGGCTGAAAAGATATGTGATTGTAACCCTTCTTTGAAATCTAGATGCTCACATTTGTGGTTGCCCTTGAAGACAGACTGAGCCTTATTAGAAATTTTCTCTTATATTGCTCTTTATTATGTGCTAAAGCTTGATTTTGTCTAGTGCTAATTCAATTTCTAATTTTTAAAGTTTCATTTTAGGTTCTTTGCTGGTTTCAATTTCTGGATATGGATTGTGCAACTCTCAAAATACCTCTGACTATAGTAGTGGGCTTTGGCTTTTCGTCATGTTTCCTATGCTATTCTTATTTGTTTTTTTGGTCTTTTACTTCTTTTATTTAGTTACCTTGGATTTGTTGTATTATATAGGAAATTTTTTTCTCTAGGCTGAATGTGGCTCGGATAGTTAAGAGAATTATCCCTCTTAAGGACCTTGTACTCCTTTCTTTGTGACAATAAAATTCTCCCTCTAGGATTTCCTTAAAAAAAACCCTAAACCCTAAAACCTAAAACCTAAACCTAAATTAAATAAAACCTAAAAATATAATCAATAAAAAAACCTAAACCTAAATAAAATAAAATAAAATAATAAACTAAAACCTAAACTAAACCTAAACCTAAACCTAAAAATAAAATAAAATAAAAATAAAACTAAACTAAAATAAAATAAATAAAAACCTAAACTAAACTAAAAAAATATAAAACATAAATAAAATAAAACTAAACAAAAATAAAATAAAATAAAAAACTAAATAAAAACCTAAACCTAAAAAACAAAACCTAAAAATAAAACCTAAAGTAAATAAAACCTAAACCTTACAAAAAAAAAAAACCTAAACCTAAAATAAAAAATAAAAATAAACCTAAACATAAACTAAAATAAACTAAACTAAAATAAATAAAACCTAAACCTAAACCTTAAACTAAATAAAATATAATAAACTAAAAATAAACCTAAACCTAAACTTAAAAATAAAATGTAAAAGTAAACCTAAAATAAAAACCTAAAACCTAAACCTTAAAAAAAGATAAACCTAAACCTAAAAATAAAAAAATAAAACCTAAACCTTAAAAATAAAATAAAAATAAAACTAAACTAAAAAATAAATATAAACCTAAATCTAAACCTAAAAAACAAACAAAAATAAGAAACCTAAACTAAAATAAATAAACTTAAAATAAATAAAATAAATAAAATAAAATAAAAAATAAACCTAAATAAAAATAAAAAATAAAATAAATTGAAATAAATAAAAATAAACTAAATAAAAAAAAAACCTAAACTAAAACTTGAACTGTAAACCTAAAACCTAAACACTAAACCCTAAACCCTAAAAAAAAACTCTAACCCTAAATTCTAAACCCAAAACCCTAAATCCGAAACCTTCAACTCTAAACCCTAAACCCTAAACCCTACATCTTAAATCCTAAACCCTAAAACCCTAAACCCAAAACCAAAACCGTAAACCTTAAACCCTAAAGCCTAAAAACTAAAGCCTAAAGCCTAAAGCCTAACCCTAAACCTTAAACCCTAAACCCTAATATCCTAAACCCTAAACCTTACACCCTAACCCCTAAATCCTAAACCGTCAAACCTTAAAACCTGAAAACCTAAACTTGAAAATAAAATAAAAATAAAACTCAACTAAAAAATAAACCTAAACCTAAACCTAAACCTAAAAAATAAACTAAAATAAAAAATCTAAACTAAAATAACTAAACTAAACTAAATAAAAAATAAAAAATAAACTTAAAAAAAATAAAATAAAAAATGAACTAAAATAAAAGATAAACTAAGTAAACTAAATATAAACCTTGATTTACTTAATTTAAAAAATCCTAAAAATCCTAAACTAAATCAAACCTAAACCCTAAACTAACAAACCATAAACCTAAACACTAATCCCCAAACCTAACCTAAACCATAAAACCCTAAACACTAAATAAACCCTAAACCCTAAACCCTAACCCTAAACTAAAAACCCTAAACCCTAAACCTAAACCTAAACCTAAACCCACCTAAACCCTAAACCCCAAACCCTAAACCTAAACCTAAAGTAACTATATAAATTAAAAAATAAACCTAAACCCAAACCTAATAAACCTAAACCTAAGCCTAAACCCTAAGAATGCACAGAACCTTGATGGTAGGCACATCACCAACAAGATCCTCTAGCAAGGTGGAGTGGTGGAGAAGCAAGGCGCTTATCATAGTGGTGGTGGTGGATTTGGAGGTGCAAGGATATGGAGGTGGTGGTCGAGATATGGTGGTTATGGAGGTGGGAGGAGCGATGGAGGTTATAGTGGTGGTGGTGAGGAAGAGAAGATGGGGATGGTTGATCCCCGCTACATAAGGGGTTGGGGTGGTTCTGATGGGAACTGGAAAAACTGAAGAATGGTGAATCTGATTTGGTGCTTATGGAACCGTGTCTTTATAAGAGCTCTAGTTATCTTTTTTGACTTGCTCTATGCATGCTCATTTTTATTTATGTCATCGTGTCTTAAAAAACTTGTATCACTTGGTTGATGAAATCAAAAAGAAGAAATGTTGACTCTGAATTTGTTCTATGTTAAAAAACTAAAAACCCTAAACTCTAAACTAAAATTTGAACCTTAAACCTAAACCCTAAACCCTAAAAATAAAAAGAAATAAAAAAAAACTTAAACCCTAAACCCTAACCCTAAAACCATAAACCATAAACCCTAAACCCTAAACCCTAAACCTAAAACCCTAAACCCTAAACCCTAAACCTTAAACCTACAACCCTAAACCCTAAACCCAAAACCCTAAAATCCTAAACTATAAACCCTAAACCCTAAACCCTAAACCCTAAACCCTAAACCCTAAAACCTACATCTCTAAACCCTAAACCCTAAACCTAACCCTAAACCTTAAACCCTAATCCTAAACCCTAAAACCCAAACTATAAAACATAAAAAATAAATAAGAAAACCTAAACCTAAATAAAATAAAAAAGTAAAAAAAAGTAAAAAAAATAAAAACCCTAACTAAAACCTAAACCTAAACCTAAAAATAAAATAAAATAAAAAATAAAAACTAAACTAAAATAAAATAAATAAAAACCTAAACTAAACAAAAAAAATAAAATAATCTAAAAATAAAAAACTTAAATAAAATAAAAACTAAATGAAAAATAAAATTAAAATAAACCTAAAATAAAAACTAAAGAAAAACTTAAACCTAAAACATAAACCTAAAAATAAATAAAAATAAAACCTAAACCTTAAACTAAAAAAAAACTAACCCTAAACAAAAAAATAAAATCTAAAAATAAACCTAAAATAAAAAACTAAAACATAAATCTAAATAAAATAAAATAAAAACCTAAACCTAAACCTAAAAAACAAAATAAAACTAAAACTAAATTAAAAAATAAACTTAAAGCTAAACCAAAACCTAAAAAATCAACTAAAATAAAGAACCTAAACTAAAATAAATTAACCTAAAATAAATAAAATAAACTAAATAAAAAAAATAAACCTAAATAAAAATAAAAAATAAAATAAACTAAAATAAATAAAAAATAAACTAAATAAACTAAAGAAAAACTAAACCTATCGATTTACTTAAATTTTTTTTAAACAAAATCCTAAACCCCAAACCCTAAATCCTAAATCCTAAAACTAAGCCTAAACCCTTAACCCTAAACCCTAACCTAAACTAAACCCTAAAACTAAACTCTAAAAAATAAACCCTAAACCTAAACACTAAATCATAAACTATAAATCATAAACCTAAACTATAAACCCTAAACCTTAGCCTAACCCTAAATCCTAAACCCTAAACACTAAACCCTAAACTAAACCTAAACCTTAAACCCTAAACTAACCTTAAACTATAAACCCTAAACCTTAAAACCCCTAAATCTTAAACCCTAAACCCCAAACCCTAAACCCTAAACCCTAAACCTAAAACCATAAACCATAAAGCTTAAACACTAAACCCTAAACCCTAAACCCTAAACCCTAAAACCCTAAACCCTAAACCTTAAACCCTAAACCATAAAAATCTAAAAACTTAAATTTAAAGTAAATAAAACATCAAAATAAATAAACCTAAACATAAATAAAATAAAAAGAAAATAAAATAAATACCTAAACTAAAACCTAAACTTAAAAATAAAATAAAATAAAATAAATAAAAAAACTAAAATATAATAAATAGAAACCTAAACTAAACTAAAAAATAAAATAAACTTAAGAATAAAAAACCTAAATAAAATAAAATCTAAATGTAAAATAAAATTAAAATAAACCTAAAGTAAAATAAAATAGAAACTAAATAAAAACCTAAACCTAAAAAATAAACCAAAAAATAAATCCTAAAAATAAATAAAAATGAAACCCAAGCCCTTAACTAAAAATGAAAACTAAACTTAAAAATAAAATAAAATAAACCTAAACCTAAATTAAAAAAACTAAACTAAAATAAATAAAACCTAAACCTAAACCTAAACACTACCCTAAATAGGATAAAAGAAACTAAAAATAAACTTAAACCAAACTATAAAAGAAAACCTAAAAATAAACCTAAAATAAAACCCAAACCTAACTCTAAACCCTGAACCATAAAAAGCTAAAAACCTAAACCTAAACTAATTAAAAAATAAAAGTAAAATAAATAAAAAAACCTAAATAAAAAAATGGAAATATAAAATAAAATAAAAACATAAACTAAACCTAAACCTAAACCTAAACCTAAACCTAAAAAGAAAATAAAATGAAAAATAATAACTAAACTAAAATAACATAAATAAAAACCTAAACTAAACTAAGAAATAAAAACTTAAATAAAATAAAACTAAACTTAAAATAAAAAATAAAATAAACCTAAATTAAAATAAAATAAAACTAAATAAAATATAAATTTAAAAAATAAATCTAAAAATAAAACCTAAAAAAAACCTAAACTCAAAAAAAAATAAACATAAACAAAATAAACTTAAACTTAAACTAAGATAAACTAAACTAACATATAATATAAACCTAAACCTAAGAAAATAAACTAAACCTAAACCTAAACTAAACAAAATAAAATAAACTAAAATCAACCTAAACCTAAACTTAAAATAATACCTAAAATAAACCTAAAATAAAACCTAAAACCTAAACCTAAAAAATTAAATAAAAATCTAAACCTAAACCTAAAAATAAAAAATAAAACATAAACCTACATAATAAAATAAAAATAAAACTAAACTAAAAAATAAACCTAAACCTAATCCTAAACCTAAAAAATAAACTAAAAAATAAACATAAAATAAATAAACTAAACTAAATAAAAATAAAAATAAACCTAAATAAAATAAAAATAAAATAAACTAAAAAAACTAAATAAACCTAAACTTGTCGGGTTACTTAGTTTTAAAAATATAAAAAAATGAAAATAATTAAAACAAAATAAAAGAACCCTAAACCCTAAACCTTAAACCTTAAAACCCTAAACCCTAAACCCTCAACAACCCTAAACACTAAACCTACCAGTTTACACTATCTAAATAAAATAAAATAATAAAAATAAATAAAAAAAACCTAAACCCTAAGCCTACAACCCTAAACCCAAAAACCAAAGCCCTAAACCCTAAACTCTAAACTTTAAACCATAAAACCTTAAACCCTAAACCTTAAACCCTAAACCATAAAATCCTAAACCCTAAACCCTAAATCTTAAGCCCTAAAACTTACAAACCTAAACCTTAAACCACGAACCCTAAACCCTAAACTAACCTTAAACCATAAACCCTAAACTAACCTTAAACTCTAAACCCTAAACTAATCCTAAATCCTAAGAATAGGCAGAACCTTGATGGCAAGAGCATCACCTTCAACTATTCTCAGTCTAGATCTAGCGGTGGAGGAAAAGACGGAGGCTGCGATTATCACAGTGGGTGGGGGATCTGGAGGTGCTGGTGGATATGGAGGTGGTGGTCAGAGTAGTGGTGGGTATGGAGGGAGGATGAGCGATGGATGTTACAGCTATGGTGGTGGCAGAGGGAGAGATCGGGGATATGGTTGCGGATCCCACTACCTGAGAGGAAAGGGTGGTTTTGATGGGAACTAGAGATACTGAAAAATGGCCGATACGATCTGCTATTATGGAACTATGTCTTTACAGTAGAGATGGTTCTACTTATCTAGAGTTTTTGATTTGTTGTATGGGTGCTCATTTTTTATCTATGTCATCGCATGTGTCTTAGAAAACTTGGGGTGCTGCTTGGTTGATGAAATCAAAAGAAGAAATGTTGAATCTGAATTTATTCCCTCTTAAAAAAACTTAAATACTAAACCCTAAACCTTAAACCCTAAAATAAAAACTTAAACCCTAAACCTAAAATCAATACCAAAAACCCTAAACCCTAAACCCTAAACTAAACCCTAAACCCTAAACCCTAAACCCTAAACCTAAAACCCTAAACCCTAAACCCTAAACCCTAAAAACATAAACCCTAAAACCTAAAAACTATAACCCTAAACCCTAAACCATAAACCCCAAACCCTAAACTTAAACCTTAAACCCTAAACTAATTGTAAACCCTAAACCCTAAACCCTAAGCTAAACTTAAACCCTAACCTTAAATCCTAAACCCTAAACTATGAATAAATAAGTCATTAGGAGTATATCTAAATAGTGACCTAATCCTAACATAGTTATGGTAGCTAAAGAAAATGTCATAAAGTGACTTTCCCTTGATTATTAGAGATTTGAATACCATAAACCCAAACCCTAAATCATATTATAATACCATATATTATAGTATAATATAGCATCATATATTTGAGCATGTAGTGAAATGTTTTTGGATGTTATAAGATGTTTTGAAATGTTTTAGTATATTATAGTATTGTACCCTATAATCTATATTAATATAAATCATAAAAATATTGATTTAATAGATCAGTTGATGAAATTTGTTAAACTTGAAGTGGGAATTAGGTCGAAAATGTAAAAGCTACTCCACTTGTAGTCAAAAAAAGTAAGATTTTATGTTCAAAATAAATATTATATGTTGTAACATAATATAGCATCATATATCATAATATATTGTTCTGCGCATTTTAAATTATTTTAGTATTTTACAATCATGTAGTCGAGCCTACACTAGCATTATTTATAAAAATTTGATTTAGACATTAAAATGGTGAAATTTGGCTAAATTCATAATAGGTTAGAGCATGACATCATAATATATTACTTCATTCTAAAATATGTAAGTGATACGACTAAAATATATAGTTTTTTGTTGTTTAGACTAATTTTATGATTTTTTATCTTAAGAAATCCCTTGTGATGTGATATGAAATATAATACAATATAATATGTTATAGTGTATTATAATATGGGATGCCATAACATAGTGTAGCATCATGCATTATAGCATATTATTGTGTATTACTACTTATTGTTTAGCAAATTTTAGTTTGTTATAGTATGATGTAGTAGAGTTTGTACTAGTATAATTCATAAAAATATTGATTTATAGATGAGATGATGGATTTGGCCAAATTTAAGGTAAGCTTTAGGGAACATCATTGGGGTGTGCTATGGTGTGTCATTTCATCAAAAGAATGGAATTTTGCATCCAAAATAAAAGTTCATTTCAAACCAAATTTATAAATTTTTTTGCTTAAAGTGATTCATTTTAAGGTGTAATGTAAGATAATATATTATATGAAAGCATATTAAAATATAATATACATAAAAATATAACTCATATATATATATATGTGGTGGCATGCTACTAAATGTTATTGAACATTTTAGTATGTTTTACTTTTGTTATAATACATTGGGTCAAAACTCACAAAAATGTTAATTTAAAGGTTGAGATGGAAGAATTTGGCCAAATTCACGGCACACACCAAAATGCAACACCAAAATTATGCTATTTTATACCATTTTTAACAGAAAAATAATAATTTTACATCCAAAATGAACATTATTCATATTTTGAGGAAAATTTGTTATTTGTTCCTTTTAAGTGATTTTAATGAGGTGTAATGTTAGACAATATATTATATTATAGAAAATTATAATATAACTTCATATATTATAATATAATATAGTGTGTTAATTCACACTATAACATGTTTAGCATGATATTGTATAGTTAGATTGAGCTTGCACCATCACAAATCATAAAATGTTGATTATAATATTAAGATGATGTAATTTCAATGAATACATTGTTAGGCTTTTGGTTGGAGTATTAAAGGTGTGCATAAGAGAAGAAATAAGATTTAATGAGAATTCCATGTCAGGGACATGGAGGGAGATCCACTAGACGATCACAGATGCTTTGGACATGTGAGGGTCTATATCGAAGAAGAAGAAAGATGATAAGATTTGAATTTGATTTGATTATATGATTTTTGGAAGGAAGATCTGGATAAGAATATATAATCCACAAGAGATTAATATTGAAACTTTAATTTATTTATTTATTTGATGTGGAGGCATATCTAGAGATATGGGCTCGAGTCCACTGGGATCGGGTATATGAACCTTCCTCTAGTTCAAAGCTATCCATGGGATTGCATTTTGGTTTTGATTTCTTAGATTTTTTTTGGGGATGTAACCATTGGGAATAAGAGTTTGGTTGTATTTCTTTGATTTAGACTCTACTAGGGGGTTGGTTTAATTTGGCTCCACTAGGGAGGTTGGTTTTGAATATGATTTATTTGCTTGATTTGTTTATATATGATTTGAGGATCCACTAGGAGAAGGGTGTGATTTAACTCCACTTGAGAAAATCAGATTGGGTTTAATTTAATATGAATTAATGTATGGACTTTATCGGTGTGCGATGAACTCACTGAGAAGGGGTTATATCAGCCTTGAGCTACCTCAGGTTTACAAATCCAAAGGGATAGTCGACCGGCTGCGGGGTAGAGCTAGCCAACCTAAGGGGTTACCTTTCACTGTGCAACAGTTGTGATAAGAAGAAGGCATAGTGGACTTACATCTTCCAAAGTGAGGAATAACCACTAGGGTGACATGTTGAATGCACAACAAATCGAACCTGACTTAGGCTGACTACTGAGTGAATGCCACTGGGGACTTATGTCAACTCAAAAGTAGGATTACTTTTATCTTAATTTCATGTGATTTGATATGGGTTCTTTGGTTTAGTTTGATTTCAAATTGAGGGCATATCCACTAGAGATGTTAGCTCGATCAAATTTGATAGATTTAATTTATGGACCATGTCGGTGTGCGATGGACCCATTGAGAAGGAACTATATCGAAGTTGTCCTATCTTAGATTTACAAATCTAAAGGGATCGTCTACTGGCCATGGGGTAGAGCTAGCCAACTAAGGGTTTGCCTTTCAGTATGCAATGGTTGTGCTAGGAAGAAGGCATAGTAGACTTACAACTTCTAAAGAAGGGAACAATCACTGGGATGACATGTTGGTAGCATAACAAATCAAACCTGATTTAAGGGTGACTACTAAGTTAACGCCGCTAGGACTTATATCAACTCAAGAGTAGTCAAGCGATTCCTATAGGGAGTTTTGCTCACACTACCCTAAAGATAGGATGCCTGCTTGGGAAAAGGTACCACTAAGGGTTTCCTCTTAATCCACAAGTGAATATAGATTTTGTTTATATCTTTGCGTGGACCTTGTTAGTGTGCGAGGGACCACAGTAAGAAAGGGCTATGTTAGCCTTGAACTAACTTAGATTTACTGGACCGAGGGAGAATCTGCACATCCATAAGATGGATTCTCCAACCATAGGGTTGAATACCAAAAAAGGGGAGCTGTCCAATCCGATAGTAACTTGGGTAGTGTCTAAATGGGGTCACAATGGACATGATCCAAATATAGTGCCCACAATGTAGGTGCTGCTAGGGGAGTTATCCTGAGCCCTAGAAAAAAGCTTATAGCTAATAACTCAAGGAGAAAGTGTAGCAGAATTACATCTTCCATGAGTGGTGTATCCTAAGGTGTGAGAACCAACCAACCTAAAGTGTATCCGTTAACATGAGTGGTGTATCCATCAGCATAGTCAGAACCAACCAACATAAGGTGCTTGTCGGTGTGCAATGATCAATTTGGAAAGATAGCGTGTAGGCTTAAAACTTTCCAAGTGGAACATCATCGATAGAATCATCTGGGACATGCTATCTCAACTAGAGCGACTACTGCAAGGTGGAGCCTCGAGGAAAGACCGACCTAGACAAGCGCTTAGGAAGGAAGGAATTGCTAGCAGAATTATCCTAAACCTCAAATATACTTGACCCAATCAGTGCATGAAGGCCAATCCATGAAGAAAATATAGTAGACTCACATCCTCTTAAATGAAGCCAACATACCGCCACACAAGAAGGCCTACCAAACTACAAGGCCACGGTGTGTAGTGTGGCCAAGTAAGAAAGGAAAGCATAGAAGATTAACATCCTCCAAAGCAAGAAGACCACTGGGTTGACACACTAGTAGAGTAGCACATCAAACCGACCTAGAGCAGCTACTGTGTGAGTGTCGCTGGGAGTGTTATCTCAACTTAGAGTAGCCCAAGATAAAAAGATATTTCTTTATTTTATATGTTTGTGTGTAGTTTTTTTTTGTGTTGTGATGATGAAGGATAGGACTCCGCTCGGGTTCCTTACACCTACCCTAAACACATCATGGCAGATTCATAAATAGGAATACTTTCAACATGGAAAAGATGGAATTAGAAATTAAATTTTCATTGATGATAATTGTTTTCAAACATGACATATAATATTTCTTTAAGTAGAGCCCATTGATTGGATTGGGCACCTCTCCTTATGATTAATAAGCTAATAAGATCCTCTCCGGTAGGCCTTCTATGGAAAAGGGCCTTCCCAAGTGGGTTCAAACTCGCCATCCAACAAAATTTGTCTCATTAGAACTAAAATAAGCTCTCCTACTTGAATAACTCTAGGATGGACCAACTTGTTGTGAGCTTGAATTATTTTAGCTTTGTACAACTTGAGGTTTTGTCATGCCTACAGGCATCTATCCTCTAAACCTTTAAGCTCTTCTGACGGCAACTTGGCATTCTGCTCTGTTGTGATCTTGCTACCCACAGCTATCCTTCGTGATGGTTGTTGGACTTCTAATGGTAGAACATCTTCAGACCCATACACTAAGAAGAAAAGATTAGACTGAGTTGGTGTTCTATATGTGGTGGGGTAGGCCCACAAGGCTTCAACTACCTACTCATGCCACTATTACTTATTATTATCAAGTGTCTTCTTTACTATTTAAATGAGAGTTTGTTGAAGGCTTATACTAACAAGTTTTTCCTTGGGTAGTAGATGGTAGAATATCTCCAATCCATGATATATCTTTGGGCTAAGTTATTGATCTTGGTGCTCTTGAATGTAGTACTATTATTAGATATAATTCATTGAGTCACTCTGAACCTATATATGATATGGTTCCTAATAAATTAAAGCACATGCTGAGCTGTGACCTATTTGAGCAGAATCACCTTTGCCCATTTGGAAAAGTAGTCAGTAGTAGCTAAGATGAACTGAATCTCAAGAAGGAGGACCACCCCACCCACCATGAGGCCAATGTGTGTAGAATGGACCACACCATGTATCACAAATGATCCATACAATCTTTGATCATCGGCCGTAGTGTAGACTCTTGAGCTTGGCTTTCATCTTTACACCGGATTGGCTCCAAATAATCCTTAGTGTACCTTAGTCATGATCATACAAGCTTTGTGCTTGTCTAAACAATGTAACCACATATGATTGAAAGTTTACTGGTACAAGACACCATCCACAAGAGCATAGGAAAGTGCTCTCTACTTCATCTAATGGGACTTCTAGTTTGTTTTATGTAAGTAATCCATGAATGATTGCCTCCAATTTAACTCCTCATCCTTCTTGGCAATGGCAACTTCCCCTTCAAGAGATTACTTTTTGATGAATTCAATATCAATAAGGGATAAGACTTGTCTATTTTGGATCTTTATTGATATGGATTCATCCTCTAAACATGCCAACTCCATGGCAAGCTTGGCAAAAGCATACATTATGGCATTCTCTCCTTGAGGAATCTTATAGATGGTAACCTCTAGGATTTGAGCCAACTCCATGGTGTACTTATGGTATTGATGGAGCTTGTGGTTTATAACCTTATAGGACCTAACAATTTGGTTGATAACTAGCTAAGAATCCTCAAAGATGTTAATTTTCTAGATGCTTAGAGTAACAGGTAACTCTAAACTGGTAATCAAAGCCTCATATTTGGCTTCATTGTTAGTGCAAGGATTGGAAAAATAATATGAAAATCTCATCGCATCACTATCTAGAGTTAAGAGAACTATTTCTACCACTGCCTTTCCTAGAATAGTAGATTATGGTTCTTCTCCTCTTTAAGATCAAGCCACACCATCAAAGTACATCTCACAGCGGTGAATGCTAGTATCCCCTAAGTTCATGATTTGTTCATCGGGGAGATCATCACTAAGTGAGAAGATGAACTGAAAGCTAAGAAATGTAGCTTATCCTTTGATTGCATAAAGTTTAAGAAGGTCAATGAGTCTCATGGACCATAGTTCCAACCATCCGAGATAGCATCGATCGTGTCAATGGATACTATAGTGGATTGATCTTAGAGATTAAGTTCACCTTATGAGGAAGAATGTGTTGTAGCTTTTGGGATGGAAAGATTAAAGCTATGCAATGCTTCTTAATGGGTCGATAATTAGCCTCAGTAGAAATTAGATGACGATTGAGGTACTAGTGTGTATTTTCCTTCCCTTAGTCATTGGCTTAGGCCAACAAATCACAAACGGAGTCGTCTAACACAGTAGTGTAAAGTATGAGCAGCTTGCCCGTGATAGGGGCTACTAGAACTGGTGGCACCATCAGGTAATGCTTGATGTCTTTGAAGGCAGGCTCACACTTGTCATACCACATAAACTTGGCATCTATTTTGACAAGTGCTGAGAATGGCTGTCATCTTCCCGATAAGCTCAATATAATGCATCTTAGATATGCCAACTGCCATTGGAATGATCTGAGTTGAGTTAAACTTTTAGGGTGTGGCATTTTTAATATCTCCTTGATATTCTCATTTTAAATTCCAACAAACCCAAAGAATTTCTTTGAAGCTACTTCGAATGCACATTTAAGGGGGTTCATTTTGAGGTTAAATTATCTTAACTGTTTGAAAACTACTCTCAATTCAAAGGGATGGTCTTTCTTTTCTCTACTTTTGACCACTAGATCATCGACATAGCACTTGACTTGATGGTGAATGAGTTCATTCAAGATTTGAGTCATGTATGTAGCAATCAAATTTTAAAGGCATGACCTTATAGTAATAGATTTTGATCGGGTTCTAAAAGTAGTGTTTCTTTCATAGGGGCCATCTTTATTATATCCATGAGCCATCAATGTAAGGGAAGACTACATGAGATGAGGCAATGTTCACCATCAACTCTGGGATTGGCAGTGAAAATTCATCTTTTGGACATGCCTTATTTAAATCCCTAAAATCGACGCATATGTGAATTTGACCATTCTTTTTCTTAACTGGATGACACTGGCTAACCAAATAGGGTATTTTTCTTCCTGAATGAAGCCAACATCATTCAATTTCTTGACATCATAAATGACTTGTTGTTCTATGTCTAATCGCATGTGTCTAGGAGCTTGCTTGATAGGGTTTTAACAATAGGCTTAATTCCTAGTTTATAGATCGCTATGTCAAGAGCCAATCCAGGCATATCTTCATAACTCCATGCAATGTAGTCCTAAAACACAATCAATAGTCTAACTATGTCATTGGTTTCAATTTCATTCAACAAAGAATTGATGTATGTCGGGCGTGGATCTTCTTCAGTTCCTAAGTTGATTTCCTTGAGCTCATCGATGGTTGACTTGATCTCTTCTTCAAACTCTAGTGGTGCATCTTTGACTTCAAAATCATCTGGATCATCTAAAGTTTCTAATCATAGCTCCTCATATGAGTTAATGTGATTTGAAAAGAACCTTTCAGATTCTGAATGATTGGTAATGACTAAACCGTAATCGCCATCATCAATTGGACCGACTATATTGAATCCTAGTGTCAGTCTTAATTGAGAGCTTTTGCATTTGTTCTTCCATATTCTTTTGAAGTAGTCTTACTAGTGCTTTGACCAAGTATGTGGGATTAACCTTTTCTTTGCTAAATTATGAACACAATGTAGGTATTAATCAAAAGGTAATTTAATTAATTCTTTATATGAATCATCCTCAAGTTCTACATCAGCTTCTTAACTTTAGGATGATGCTGCCAGAAAGAACCTATGAGTCTTCACACCTGCGGAAGACTTAGGGGCTTCCTTAACTACCAAATCCTTAGCTTTTTGAGAGAACGTGGGGTTAGAGCTAAGGTTCCCAACTGATGTCTAACTGTTTCACATATAGACTTGGATACACTTATGCTTTGCATTAGAGCCTGATCTTCATCACCTTCTAGCTCAAGTGTCACCTTCTAGAGAATCTACTGCTGAGAAGAGCTGGCCGGTGTGCTAACCATATAAGACTCAACCTAAGGACTATATTCTAAGTCTATATGGGTACCCTGGTACATATCTTCTATTGGGTGGCCAATGAGGTTTTCCACCCCTGGACTGCCTTGAACTGCCTCTTCCTCTACCTGCTGGAGGTCGTCATCCTACCCATATATTCAAATGGAGTACTAAACTATGGGTGGAATCAAATGTTAGGCTTCACTTCCTCCTCCAAGTTTATTTTTGCTCCCTTTTATTTTCTTTTTCATTTTCACTTTTATTTTCTTTTTCCTTTTGTCTTTCTTTTTCTTTTCTTTTTTCTTTTTATTTTATTTTTAAACTTTGGCCAAGTTTGTGAGAATAAACTTGTTGATTTTGAGGGAGGTAGTAAGCCGCATCCTCATATATTCCGACCTCATGAACTATAAATGGCTTGAGATCTCTTTTGACAGAGTAGACAATCCCTCCTCTCATAATCTTCATACATAAGAGAGGATGGAACTATGTTGTTCTCATGTATCCATGGTCTCCCAATCAAAGTGTTGAAAAAAATATTTGAGTCTATAATATGAAACTTAGCTCGGTCTTCTAATCATCTATCTCCAAGGGTAACACTATGGAGCTTTGCCTTTTTAGTACATTCAATCTTCCCATATTAGACTTAGAGTATTCTAGACACTAAGACCTTCCTAGTCATAAGACACTTCTAACAATTAGGTAAACACTTAACCTAAGCCTAGAAACTTAGAAGGGTTAACCTTAGATTAGGTTATGCCTTAGGATTAAGATAATCACCTAAACCCAAATCCAAACCATGTTCACCTTCTCAAACAAACCTAAAGTTCAATTCAAACATTAAATTCAAATCTAAATCTAAACCCAAAATCTAAAACCAAATGATTGAATCCCATGATCAAATCCAAACTTAAAATGCTATCTAAGCGATATGACCTATACCATGGACTTAGCCAAATCTTAATCCAAATCAATCAAAAATCAATTGATTTTCACATAAATAATTTATATCTTCAATCAACATCCTAAATTTAAATCAAATATACATTCAAATAATCAAAACTAAATTAAACTAAATCAAATTAAATCAAAATCCTTCCTAAGTCATATGACCTATCCCATGGACTTAGGCAAATCTTAATCCAAATCAAGTCAAACTCAATTTATTTTCTCACAAATCAATCATATTTTCAATCATCTTCACAAATTTAAATGAAATATACATTTAAATCAACAAAACAAAATCAAACCAAATAAAAGTCTTAACCTTATCCACATGACCTAATTCCATGGACTTAAGCAAATTACTTCATTCCAAAACCCAAATTCAATTGATTTTCTCATGAATCAATCATACCTTCAATCATATTGACAAATGTAAATGAAATATACAATCATCAAGCCAAACCAAAATCAACCCAAGTCAAACCCAACTTAACCCTTTTGACATGAAATGTTAAAATGAACCAAAACCCATTTGAACCCAATTGAATTTATATATCAATCCCAAATCCATATATAAACTCAACTAAATCAAACTCAACCAAAAAATCAAGCCAACTAAACCTAATTGGTCCACTTGACAAAAGTGGCCAATTTGACCTTTTGAGTCAAGTCCTAATCATACCCAAATTGGAACCAAGCCATCAAAACCTCCCATCATGATTGTTGATCACCCTAGGTTGATCAATTATCACAAATTGGGTCAAACCAAGTCAACCTGATCATTTGACCATGTCAACCCCTTAACCCATATAAACCCAAACTAGCCAAATTGCAACTTAAGCAAAATTCCTTGAAACCTTTCATTCATACCAAATCAAAATCAATATTTGAATGACTTGACCTTCAATTGAGTCAAACCAATCCCAATTGGCCATCTTGACCCAAGTTGACCCAAATTGACCTAAAAGACCAAATTGGATCAAATCAAAATATAAACCAAATTGATTGCAACCAATGGCTCAATTTCATTCCAAATTGGTTGTTGAAGTTGACCAAAGCCATGATTGGACCCAATTGACCTACTTAGCCCAAATTGACCTAAAGGCTCAAGTTAGCCTAAATTAAAACCAAATCCAAATTAATTGAAACAAAAGCCTATAATCATCTTCAATTGGTAAACTAAATCCAAACCAACACCCAACCTAAGGTAATTTGGCCAATTTGGTCAAATTGGTTAACTTAACCCATTTGACCCAAATGAATTCAAATGAGCCAAAATCAAATATAAGCTAAACTGAACCAAACCAATTGAACAAAAACATCCTAAATGATAATATGAACTTAGCCCAACCCTTGGTTTGACCCAATTTGACCAATTGGTCAACTAACCCAATTTGACCTAAATGAGTCAAATTGAGAGCCAACCAAATCAACTCCAATTGACTTAAAAACTGACCCACTTTTTCATATTTTCACCCAAATCAAATCCAATCCAATGCCAAATGATCATTCTACCCTTGGGTCAAGAGAATCACATGAGAAAATCACCCATGTAAGTGGTCATTTTAATTCTTGGCCACTTAGTACTCTCTCAATGGTCCACCTACCACTAGACACCAACCTAACCCAAGGAGTGGTTGGGTCAGCCATGACCCATGGGAGGTGAAATAACCTCACCCTCCCCATTGGAGCTTTTAAAACCCATAGACACCCATGATTCCTCCTTGGCAGCCACCTCCACATCATCAACCAACCAAGCCGAGCAACCTCTCCTCTTCCCTGCCACCCATGAGTCCTTGAGATGGTCGGATCGCCATTAGAAGACAAACCTGATCCCACCATCTGATTAAGATGAAGGGGGGTATACACCCCTTGGTTTCCACTCAAAAACACACAAAAATTATTCCTCAAAGCCCTAGCTACCCAAGATGAGCCACTAGAGCCATTCCCTAAGCTGTCAAGCTCATTCCTTGATTGAAAAATGCCATTCTCGTCTTTCCTAAAATAGGACACTCCCATTTCTGACCTAACTTCCCCATTTCTTCATCAAACTCTAATTAACTTTGTACACACCTCCCTTAGGCCTCTTCAAGCAAGAATGAATCATCTCCTAAGCTTCCCAAGCACCAGAGGTGGGACTTCGAGCAAAGTTGAGCTCCAAATCATCGATTCATGGCCTTCTGAGTGAACGTTGAGGAGTTGATCCAATTGCTACTCAATCAAGCTTCATCTCTACTAGATGAGGTTTTCTCAATCATTCAAGCCACCGATCTTAAGCTCTAGCAAGGTATGCTTCCAAACTCTTTAGGCAAAATGAGTTTTTGAAGAAAACATGCATCTCATGTAATCTTGATGATCCTCCGATCAATGAAGGTGTGGATCCTTGAGTTGATCCAAGCTCAAGTAAGCTTGGATCAAGTGAGCAATGAAGGATGGACTCCATTCTCCCTCACTTGCATGATGTTAGATCATGCACCATCTGTTCGATGTGATCAAAATGGACGATCATGATTAGATCTACTAGATTGATATGATTTAATCCTATGAAGATATGAAATTAATCATAGATGTTCGATCTTAGATCAGATGACAGATGAGAAAGCTCATCCGCCGTCGTCACATAGGCACTGAGTTGGATAAGTTTTAAGTAGCCAATCCTGCGACGCCATGTGGAAAGTGCCTGGTCGCTGGCCAACAAAATTAGGCTTTAATTAGGCTTAATTAATCATTTTTAATGGATGAAACTTCTAAAAATCATAAAACATCATAGAGAATTTAAAAAAAAATACTAATTTTAATAGTATTTTAGAGGAGAATTAATTAAAAATGATCTTAACTAATTTTGAATTATAATTAAGGTTTAATTACAAAATTAATTAGCTTAGTTACTCCTTAATTACTTTAGCAATTAATTTCAAATTTTGTGAGTTAATTTAATAGGATGACCTCTAACTCTGATGATTTTCTTGGGATTTATTGCTCACTTAATTAGGAAAACTGAGTAATTAAACCTTAACTACTCTTTTAAGTTAATTAATGATTAATTAATCCCATGAACAGTAATAAATTGGTTAATTAAGTTTATTAATCATTATTCAACAATAAGTGAACTAAGGAGGTTGGGGCCCCTTTCCCAAGTTCATTTTAAAATGAAATTAACTAAGATTTAACTAATTAATTAAATCACTTAATCAAATTGAAATCATAATCTCAATCTTAAATAATTAAATCATGCGAGAGATCTTTAGGTGTTTAATAACCTAAAGGAGTTTAATAAAATTATGGTTAATCCACATGTGTGAAGAAACCATAAGAGTAATTAATTAAGTTCCTTAATCTAATTAACTATTAATCATGAGTGAATTGTATTAGGCCCCTTTATTTTGTAGGATAATAGCAAGTTTTATTTTCCATGCATATCATGTTGGCTCATAATCATTTAGTTAATTACATTAAGGTGACATAAGTAAAGGTAATTAATTCATCTAACTAGGGGTTCAACTTAATTAAACCATAAAATCAATTTAATTACATTTCCTTAAATTAAATCAAATCACTAATGTGGGAATGAGTTTAAAACAATAAGTGATGAGTTATGTTCTCCTCTTTAAAAGAAATCAAATCCAAAACTTAATTAATAAAGAAGCTTTGGATTGCTTTAAATAATATTATTTGATTTGATTGTCCTTAAGAACTAGTTTAGTTGAATGAATCACATGCTTATATTTGATTGTCCACTTTCCAATAATGTTAAATTTGGTATGTCATTTGAAATCATGCATCCATCTTTTCAAAATCAAGTAAAATAAAATGGATTTCCTTTATGTAAGTTTGCATGTGTTGATTTAATTTAATATATGTGTGGCTATAATCACTATTAAATCCAAATGTATTTTTCAAAAGCTTATAAATGAATAATAATAGGTGTTCTGATGCTAGTTATAAATACATAAGAAATGCATGTGCTTATAGCTTAAGTTTATGAATGTTGAGTACTCTTTCCTCTATTCGTGTGTTGATTTATATAAGATTGAATGTTAATGGGTATATAGTCTGGACATCCTGAGAACAAGAAGCTTTAGCTAACCCCAAGGAGGTCATTTGATTACCTCACTTCCCAGGTTTAACAACAACACGTACCCATTTGATTTCATTCTTATGTATTTCAACATTAGAATTTAGATAGAGCTTTAATTCATATATATAAATGATTCAATAAAAAAATATGCAATCTTTGCATAGTTTTCTTTCCCTCATTTATGTATACATCCATGTGTGTCCAAGAAAAGTATATAGTCTAAACAACCAGAATAGTTTAGGAGTAATTTGATTAATTTGACTTCCTCACTGTTTAACAATGACATGTTCTTGCCTATATCTTTGTACATGTATATGTATATGTGATTAGTCAATGAAAATCCCATTTTACATTATAATTGCATGCATTCATAATTGACTAAGTGGTTGAATTAATTAGACATATGATTTAGAGCTTACATCCTATGTTCATGTATACAAATTTACATATGTTTGAATGCAAATGGGTATATAATCTGGACATCCTGAGAATACGAGGTTTTAGCTAGCTCCAAGGAGGTCATTTGATTACCTCACTTCTCTGATTTAACAACGACACATGCCTATTTAATTTCATTCTTTTGTCCTTTTTGTATAAGAATTTGGATAAAATTTTAAATTAATATGTTTAAATAATTCAATCAAATAAAATATAAATTCTAAACATACACATACATTCATCATTTAAGTGTGCTAAAATATGTTGCATGTAGATACACATAGATTAAATTATATGCATGTTATACATGTGATGGAAAGGAATGATTTAATATATGTCATGTGGTAGTAATTGAATTAAATTAATCCTAAGATGCCTTTCATTTTGAAAAGGGTTATTTAAATTGAAGCTAAACTTAAGATTTATTAAATCATTTAATAAGCCATTCGCTAAAGAGAACTAAATCAAATTAATAAACTTTAGAAGGTGACTTAAGGTAGGGATCAAAGATGACAATCTTCTTTTCCTCTCTTTATAACACTTAGTTTCTAAGTGTAATCAAATGAAACAAAAGAAAACACAAATTAAAATTCTCAAACCAATTAAACTACTTCAAGTGGAATCAACCTTTCATGTTTAATTGAATCCTTCTACACTTAGAAAATACAACACTAATGCCTAACAAGACTTACCACACAAGCCTTAATACACTCATTAGAATTAAGTCACCATTTCTAGCTCTAAGTTAGGACAGTTAATGATGTGATGTATGTTTTGTTTTATGATGTATTATTTTAGATTGATGTTAGGGTATTCTTTGTAGACTGAATAAAATATTAGCCTATTTTTTATAGGGATTAGATGGATGCTTAAAAATAAATGTGAATGCTCTTTTACGTTTTAAATCTTTAAGCATAATCCAAGTTATGACAGTAATGCTGCTAATGTCAAATTATAAATACAACTACTTGGGATTATATGTATATTTAGCTAACCTATTTTGTGTGTACTTAGATTTACTTTTCCCACATAAATGTAATTTTAATAAAATTATTGCTATGGAAGATTAGATGAGCAATTAGAAGGCTTTGTCTCTATGATGCCTTTGAAGCAAGCACCATCCAAAAAAAAAGGAACCAATTAGAAATAGAGAAATGAAGAAGACCCCATAGCATTTAATACAATTATAATTATTCTTTCAAATTCTAGTTGTATAAGGGTAGAGCTCCTACCCATCTTTCTCTTCTTGTATGATTGACCTTTATTCTTTTATGATAATTTATATAATTGTTTGATGTTATGTTTACATTGCATTAGACAATTTTTTCATAGTTTCTTAAATGATTGATGCTTTAATGTGTGCTTGAATAATGATTAGGCTCTTAGGATAAAAATAACTTTTCTACCCAACTAATCACGCATAATTAAATTTTAAACAAATCATAATCTCATCATAAATCCTAAGACATAAATAAGATAATTAAAAGATTTAGCAACCTCTTAACTGTATGGTTGTATGTTTCACATCATCCATGCATATTCTTTCACTCTTGAACATGAAGGATCTCTATCATTGCACGATAAAGGAATGTTTGACCTCTGATGGCATCCCTTGTGGCGGAGAACACCTTCTTCTAGCTGATCTGTCCCACAACCTATTTCATCATGCATTTAGGCATAATAAATCCTAAAGCCTCTATCAAAATAATGTGTCTAAAATGAAAAAAAATGAAAACATTTTGCATCTATAAATTAAGTCATATGCTCATACCACTCATGCTCTAATCTCTTAGGGAGTGTGTTTAGGACTTTAGTTTCTTTTTAATTAAATAACTACCCTAGCTATCTTGCAATTCATAAGGCCAAACTACATGGTTTTAAAATCATAGGAGGTGATACCTGGTGGCCTAATCCAAAACCTAAAATAAAAAATAAAACCTAATCCTAAATAACAAAATAAAAATAAACCTAAATAAAAATTAAAAATAAAATAAACTAAATTAAATAAAAAATAAACTATGTAAACCTAAACCTACGAATTTACTTAATTTAAAAAAATAAAAAATTAAATAAATAAAAATAAAAAAAAATGCTAACCCTAAACCCTAAACCCTAAAACTAACCCTAAACCCTAAACCTTAAACCATGAACCTATAACCCTAAATCCTAAATCCTAAACCCTAAAACCCTAAATCGTAAACCCTAGTCCCTAAAGCTAAACCCTAAACCCTAAACCCTAAACCCAAAACCCAAAAAGCTACATCCCTAAACCCTAAACCCTAAACCCTAAAAACCTAAAAACCAAAAACCTAAACCTAAACTAAATAAAATTGAAAAATAAAATAAATTAAAAACCTAAACCTAAATTATAAAAAATAAAATAAAATAAAAACTTAAAGTAAAACCTTAACCTAAACCTAAACCTAAACCTAAAAATTAAAAATAAAAATAAAAACTAAAATAAAATAAAATAAATAAAAACCTAAACTACATTAAAAATAAAATAAACCTAAAAATAAAAAACTAAATAGAATAAAAACTAACTGTAAAATTAGAATAAAATAAACCTAATATAATATAAAATAATAACTAAATAAAAACCTAAACCTAAAAAATAAACCTAAAAATAAAATAAAAATAAAAAAAAACCTACACTAAAAGAAAAACCTAAACCTAAAATAAATAATATAAAATAAACCTAAACCTACACTAAAATAAACTAAACTAAAATAATTAAAACCTAAACCTAAACCTAAACCATAAACTAAATAAAATAAAATAAAGTAAAACTAAAGCAAAACCTAAACTAAAAAAATAAAACATAAAAATAAACCTGAAATAAAACCTAAAACAGAAACCTAAAAAATAAAATAAAAACCTCAAACTAAACCTAAAAAAAAAAATTAAAACATAAACCTAAAAAAATAAACATAAACCTAAACCTAAAAAAAAAATAAAAAACTAAAATAAAAAACCTAAACAAAAATAAATAAACAAACTTAAAATAAATAAACTGAGCTAAATAAAAAAACAAAATCTAAAATAAAATAAAAAATCTAAAATACTACTTAAAAAACACCTTGAAAACTAAACCCTAAGCTAAACTTAAATAAAACCCTAAATCAAAACCCTAAACCTAAACCCTAACCCTAAATAAATCTTAAACCCTAAAACCCTAAACCCAAAAAATAACAAAATCCTAACCTAAACCTAAACTAAACCTAAACTCTAAACTCTAAACTAAACCTATAACCCTAAACCCTAAACCCTAAACCCTAAACCCTAAACCCCAAACCTAAACCCTAAACCCTCTAAAACCTAAAAAACCTAAAAAAACCTAAAACTAAATAAAGCCTAAAATAAATTAAATAAAAACTTAAACCAAAATAAAATAAAATGAAATAAAATAAAAACTTAAATTAAATCCTCAACCTAAACATAAACCTAAACCTAAATCTAAAAATAAAATAGAACAAAAAATAAAAACTAAACTAAAATAAAATTAATAAAAACTTAAACTGCACCAAAAAATAAAATAAACCTAAAAAAACCTAAATAAATAAAGCCCAAATGTAAAATAAAAATAATATAAACCTAAAATAAAATAAAATTTAAACCAAATAATAACATAAACCTAAAAATAAACCTAAAAATGAATACAAAAGAAAATATAAACCTAAAATAAATAGAATTAAATTAACCTAAACCTAAACTAAAATAAACTAAACTATAATAAGTAAAACCTAAACCTAAACATAAAATAAACTAAGCCTAAACCTTAAACTAAATAAAATGAAATAAACTAAAAATAAACCTAAACCTACATGAAAAAATAAAAACTAAAAATAAGCCTAAAATAAAAACCTAAATCCTAAACCTAAAAAAATAAAATAAAATTCAAACCTAAACATAAAAATAGAAAATAAAACCTAAACCTAAAAAATAAAATAAAAAATAAAACTCAACTAAAAAAAAAAATAAAAAATAAAAACTAAAAAACCTAAATAAATAAATAAACCTAAAATAAATAAACTAAATTAACTAAAATAAAAACCTAAAATTAAAAATAAATTAAATAACTTAAATAAATAAACTAGTTTACTTAATTAAAATAAAAAAACCCTAAACCCTAAACCTACAACCCTAAACCAACCCAAAACCTACAATCTAAAACCCTAAAACCCTAAACCCTAAACCCTAAACTCTAAAACATAGAACTCTAAACCTTAAACCCCAAACCCTAAATCCTAAACCCTAAACTAATCCTAAACCCTAAACTAACCCTAAACCTTAAGAAAGGGCAGAGCCTTGAAGGTAGGAACATCACCCTCAACTAGCCTCACCTTAGATCCTGGGTGGAGGCGAGGCATCTGGTGGTGGGGATGAGCTACCGGTGGATATGGTAGAGAGTGGTGTGGAGGCGGGAAAAGCATGGAGGTTACCAGTGGTGGTGGAGGAAGAGGTATATGATGTGATCCGCCACTGAGTAGTGGGTGGTTCTGAGAACTGAGAAAGAACACGATCCGCTTATGGAACTGTTTTTAGAGCTCTACTTTGGTTTTGATTTATGCTCATTTTTTATCTAAACCAAAACCTAAACCTATAAAGAAATAAAAAAATCTAAACCTAAACCAACAAAAAAAAATAATAATAATAAAAATAAACTAAAATAAAATAAATAAAAACCTAAACTAAACTAAAATAATAAATTAAACCTAAGAATAAAACTCCTAAATAAAATAAAAACTAAACAAAAACCAAAACCTAAAAAATAAACCTAAAAATAAAAATTAAAAATAAATAAAAAATAAAACCCAAACCCTAAATTAAAAATAAAACCTAAACCTAAAATAAAAATAAAATAAACCTAAACCTAAACTAAACTAAACTAAAAATTAAACCAAAAAAAAACCTAAACCTAAACTAAACTAAATAAAAAATAAACTAAAAGTAAAACCTAGAATAAACCTAGAATAAAACCTAAACCTAAACCCTAAACCTAAAAAAGCTAAAAAAACTAAACCAAAATAAAATAAAATAAAAATAAAACATAAACGAAAACTTAAACCTTAACCTAAACTAAAATATAAAATAAAATAAAAAATAATAACTAAAATTATATAAATAAAAACCTAAACTAAACTAAAAAAATTAAAAAAATCTAAATAAAATAAAAACTAAACCTAAGATAAAAATAAAATAAACCAAAAATAAAATAAATTAAGAATTAAATAAAAACTTAAACCAAAAAAATAAACCTAAAAAATAAAACCTAAAAATAAATAAAATATAACACCAAACCACTAAACTAAAAAAACCTAAACGCAAAATAAAAATAAAATAAACCTAAACCTAAACTAAAATAAAAAAACTAAAAAATAAAATAAAAATAAAACTAAACTAAAAAATAAACTTAAACTTAAACTAAAATAAACCAAAATAAATAAACCTTAAATCTAAACTAAATAAATAAATACAAATATGCCTAAATAAAAAAATAAAATGAAAATAAAACTAAACTAAAAAATAACCCTAAACCTAAACCTAAAAAATAAACTAAACTAAACTAAAGTAAAATAAAAATAAACCTAAATAAAATTAGAAAATAGCTAAATAAACGTAAACCTAAAAGTTTACTTAATTTAAAAATAAATAAATTAATTTCAAAATTAAAATAACCTTAAACCTTAACTTACAATCCTAAACACTAAACCCAAAAACCCTAAACCCTAAACCCTAAACCCTTAACCCTAAACCTTAAAATCCTAAACCTCAAACCCTAAACCTAAACCCTAAACCCTAAACCCTAAACCCTAAAACCTAGAACCTTAAACCTTAAACCCTAAACCCCAAACCCAAAGCCCTAAACCATAAGCTCTAAACCCTAAAAACCTAAACCTAAACTAAATAAAACTAAAATAATAAAATAAATAAAAAACCTAAACCTAAATATAATAAAATAATAAAATAAAATAAAAACATAAACTAAAACCTAATCCTAAACCTAAAAATGAAATAATAAATAAAATAAATAAAAACATAAACTAAACTAAAAAAAATAAACCTCAAAATAAAAAAACTAAATAAAACAAAAACTAAACATAAAATAAAAATAAAATAAACTTAAAATAAAATAAAATAAAAACTAAATAAAAACCTAAACCTAAAAAATAAACCTAAAAATAAATAAATAATAAAACCTAAACCTTAAACTAAAAAAAAACTAAACCTAAAATAAAATAAACAAAATAAACATAAACTTAAAAAAAAATAAACAAAACTAAAATAAATAAAACCTAAACATAGACCTAAAATAAACTAAACTTACAACCTAAACAAAATAAAATAAAATAAACTAAAAATAAACCTAAACTTAAACTAAAAAATAAAACATAAAATTAAATTGAAAATAAAAACCTAAAACCTAAACTTAAAAAAATAAAATAAAAACCTAAACCTAAACCTAAAAAGAAAAAATAAACCTTAAACCTAAAAATAAAATAAAAATAAAACTAAACTAAAAAATAAACAAAAACCTAAATCTAAACCTAAAAAATAAATTAAAATTAAAAACTTAAACTAAAATAAATAAACTTAAAATAAATAAACCAAACAAAATAAAAATAAAAAAAACCTAAATAAAAATAAATTAAATGTGCCTAAACCTACTGGTTTACTTAATTTTTTTTTAAAAAAAGAAACCCTGAACCCTAAACCCTAAACCCTGAACCCTAAACCCCAAACCATAAACCCTTAAACTGTAAACCCTAAACCCTAACCATAAACCCTAAACCCAAAACCCTAAGCACTAAACCCTAAAACCCTAAACCCTAAACCCTAAACCCTAAGCCCTAAACACTAATAATTGAAAAACCTACAAACCTAAACATAAACAAAATATAACCTACAAAAAAACCTAAACCTAAATAAAATAAAATAAAAACCCAAACCAAAAAATAACCCTAAACCTAAAAAAAATAAAATAAATAAATAATAAAATAAATTAAAATAAAATAAATAAAACTTAAACTAAAAAAAAATAAAATAAACCTAAGAATAAAACCTAAATAAAATAAAACTAACCTAAAATAAAAAAATAAACATAAAATAAAATAAAATAAAATAAAATAAAAACTAAATAAAAAACTAAACCTAAAAAAGAAACCTAAACATAAAACATAAAAATAAATCCTAAACCCTTAACTAAAAAAAAAAACTAAGCCTAAACCTAAACTAAAATAAACTAAAGTAAAATAAATAAAACCTAAACCTAAATTAAAAAAATAACCTAAACTAAATAAAACCAAAAAAACAAAATAAATTAAAAAATCTAAACCTAAATATAATAAGAAAATAAAATAAAATAAAAACTTAAATTAAAACTTAATCCTAAACCTAAAAATAAAATATAAAATTAAAACTAAAATAAAATAAAATAAATAAAAACCTAAGCTAAACTAAATAAAATAAAATAAACCTCAAATAAAAAAAAAAACTAAGTAAAATAAAAACTAAACGTAAAATAAAAATAAAATAAACCTAAAATAAAATTAAATACAAACTAAATAAAAACCTAATCCTAAAAAATAAACCTTAAAATAAATAAAAAATAAAACCTAAACCCTAAACTAAAGAAAAAACTAAACCTAAAATAAACAAAATAAAATAAACCTAAACCTAAACTAAAATATACTAAACTAAAATAAATAAAACCTAAACCTAATCCTAAAATAAACTAAACTTAAAATTTAATCCAAATAAAATAAATTAAGCTAAAAATAAACCTAAACCAAAACTAATAAATAAAACCTAAAATAAACCTAAAATAAAACATAAAAAAACCTAAACCTAAAAAATAAAAACTTAAACCTGAAATTAAAAATTAAAAACTAAAATAAAACTCAACTAGAAAATAAACCTAAACCTAAAATATAAAATAAAATAAAAAAATGAAACTAAAATAATTAAACTAAACAAAATAAAAAAAATTCTATAAACTATAAAAAATAAAAAATAAACTACATAAACCTAAACGCACTGGTTTACTTAATTTAAAACCCTAAATTAACCCAAAACCCTAAACACTAAACACTAAACCCTAAACCCTTGACCCTAAAACCTAAACACTAAACCCAAAACCCTAAACTAACCCAAAACCATAAACCCTAAACACTAAACCCTAAACCCTAAACCCTAAACCCTAAAAGAAACCCTAAACCCTAAATCCTAAACCTACAACCCTAAACCCTAAACCCTAAACCCTAAAACCTATAACCCTTAACCCTAAACCCTAAACCCCAAACCCTAAACCATAAACCCCAAACCCAAAACCATAAACCCTAAACCCTAAAAATATAAAAACCAAAACCTAAACTAAATAAAACCTAAAAAATAAATAAAAAATAAAATAAAATAAAAACCTTAACTAAAACCTAAACCTAAACCTAAATCTAAAACTAAAAATATTTTAAAAAATAAAAACTAAAATAAAATAAAATAAATAAAAACCTAAACTTAACTAAAAATAAAATAAACCTAAGGATAAAAAGCCTAAATAAAATAAAAACTAAACGTAAAATAAAAATAAAATAAACCTAAAATAAAATAAAAACTAAATAAAAATCTAAACCCAAAAAAAAAAATAAACCTAAAATAAATAATAAAAGTAAACCCTAAACTAAAAGAAGCTAGACCTAAAATAAATAAAATAAAATAAACCTAAACCTAAACTAAAATAAATAAAACATAAACCTAAACCCTAAACTAAATAAAATAAAACAAACTAAAAATAAACCTAAACCTAAACTAATAAAATAAAACCTAAAAATAAACCTAAAATAAAAACTTAAAATATAAACCTAAAAAAATAAAATAAAAATGTAAGCCTAAACCTAAAAAATTAAATAAAAATAAAACTAAACTAAAATATAAACATAAGCCTAAACCTAAACCTAAAAAATGAACTAAAAAACCAAAACTAAAAAAAATAAACCTAAAATAAATAAACAAAACTAAATTAAGATAAAAAATAAATAAATAAAATAAAATTAACTAAAATACATAATAAATGAACTAAATAAACTATTTTAATTATTTTCTTAAAAAAACCCTAAACCCTAAATCCTAAATCCTAAACCCTAAACCTTAAACCCTAAACCCTAAACCCTAAACCGTAAAAAACCCTAAGCCATAAAACCTAAACCCTAAACTCTAACCTTAAAACTAAAACCTAAACCCTAATCCCTAAACACTAAGCCATAAAACCCTAAACCTTAAACCCTAAATTAACCTTAAACCTTAAACCTTAAACCCTAAAAACCTTAAACCCTGAAGACTAAACCCTAAACCCTAACCTTAAACCCTAAGCTAACACTAAACCCTAAATCACAAACCCTAAACTAACTCCAAACCCGAAAGTAACCCTAAACCGTAAGCTAACCTTAAACCCTAAACCTTAAACCCTAAAAACCCTAAACCCGAAATAATAAACCCTAAACCCTAAAGCCTCAACCCTACAAGCCTAACAACTAAAAGCTAAACTAAATAAAGTCTAAAAATAAATTAAATAAAAAAACTTAAACCTAAATAAAATAAAATAAAATAAAAATCTAAACTAAATCTAACCATAACCTAAACTTAAAAATAAAATAAAATAAAAATTTAAAACTAAACAAAAATAAAATAAATAAAAGCCTGAACTTAACTAATAAAATAAAATAAACCTAAAAATAAAAAGCTTAAATAAAATATAAACTAAAATCAAAATAAAAATAAAATAAACATAAAATAAAATAAAATAAAATCTAAATAAAACTTAATCCAAAACTAAAATAAATAAAACATAAAACTAAAAATAAAATAAACTAAACGTAAACGTAAACCTAAATCCTAAATAAAATAAAATAACTAAAAAATAAACCTGAACCTAAACTAAAAAATAATAATACCTAAAAATAAACCTAAAACTTAAAGTTAAAAAAATAAAATAAAAACCTAAACATAAACCTAAAATTAAAAACAAAATTTAACCCAAAATACAAAATAAAAATAAAACTAAACTATAAAATAAACATAAACCTAAACGTAAACCTAAAAAATAAACTAAAATAAATAAACCTAAAATAAATAAACTAAACTAAATAAAAATAAAAAGAAGCCTAAATAAAAATAAAAAATAAAATAAACTAAAACAAATAAAAAATAAACTAAATAAACCAAAACCTACTAGTTCACTTAATTTAAAAAAATTAAAAATTAAAAAAACCCTAAACCCTAAAACCCTAACCCAAAACCCAAAACCCTAAACTTAAAACCCTAAACCATAAAACCCTAAAACCCTAAACCCTAAACCCTAAACTATAAACCCTAAAACCTAAAACCCTAAACCCTAAACCCTAAACCCCAAACACTAAACCCTAAACCCTAAACCCTAAACCCTAAACCCTAAACTTTAAACCCTAAAAACCTAAAAAACCTAAATCTAAACTTAATAAAACCTAAAAATAAAATAAATAAATAAACCTAAACATAAATAAAGTAAATAAATAAACTTAAACATAAATAAAATAATAAAATAACATAAAATAAAAACCAAACTAAATAAAATATATAAAATCCTAAACTAAACTAAAAAATAAAATACCTAAATAAAATCAAAGATAAACCTAAAATAAAAATAAAATAAACCTAAAATAAAATAAAATAAAAACTAAATAAAACCCTATAAAACTAAAAATAAAACCTAAACCTTAACCTAAAAATAAACCTAAACCTAAACTTAAGCTAAACATAAATAAAATAAATAAATAAACCTAAACATAAAAAAATAAATAAATAACATAAAATAAAAACTAAACTAAATAAAATATATATAAACTAAACTAAAAAAATAAAATACCTAAATAAAATAAAAGCTAAACCAAAAATAAAAATAAAATAAACCTAAAATAAAATAAAATAAAAACTAAATAAAACCCTAACCTAAAAAATAAACCTAAAATTAAATAAAAAGTAAAACCTAAACCCTAAACTAAAAAAAAACCTAAACCTAAACTAAAATAAGTAAAACCTAAACCTAAGCTTAAAATAAATTAACCCTAAATAAAATAAAATAAACTAAAAATAAACTTAAACCTAAATTAAAAAATAAAACCTAAAAATAAACCTAAAATCAAAACCTAAACATAAACCTAAAAATAAAACATAAAACCTAAACATATAAAATAAAGTAGAAATAAAATAATACTAAAATATAAAGTTAAAGCTAAACCTAAAATTAAAAAATAAATTAAATTAAAATACCTAAAATAAAATAATTAAACCTAAAATAAATAAACTAAAATAATTGAAAATAAAAATAAAATTAAAAATAAAATAAACAAAAATAAATGAAAAATAAACTAAATAAACCTAAGCTTACGAGTTTAAATAATTTTAATAAATAAATAAATAATATAAATAATATAAATAAAAAAACCCTAACCCTAAACCCTAAACCCAAAACCTTAAAACCCTAAACCCTAAATCATAAACCTTAAACCCTAAACTTCCAAAAACCTAAACCCTAGACCCTAAACCCAAAACCATAAAACCTACAACTCTAAACCCTAAACCCTAAACCCTAAACACCTAAAAGCCTAAACATAAATTAAATAAAACCTAAAAATAATATAAATAACAAAACCTAAACCTAAATAAAATAAAATAAAATAAAAAATTAAAATTAAAAAAATAAAATAAACCTAAAAAAAATCTTAAATTAACTAAAGTAAAATAAAAATGAAATAAAAAAAAAACCTAAAATAAACCTAAAATAAAAATAAATAATAAAAAAAAATTAAAACCTAAAATAAATAATATAAAATAAACCTAAACCTAAAAAAACTAAACTAAAATAAATAAAACCTAAACCTAAACCTAAATTAAACTAAACTTAAACCCTGAACTAAATAAAATAAAATAAACTAAAAATAAACCTAAACCTAAACTAAAAAAGAAACCTAAAAATAAACCTAAAATAAAAACCTAAAACTTAAACCTAAAAAAATAAAGTAAAAACCTAAATCTAAACCTAAAAAAAACAAATAAAACTTAAACCTAAAAAATAAAATAAAAGTAAAACTGAACTAAAAAAAATAAACATAAACCTAAACCTAAGCTTAAAAAATAAACTAAAATAAAAAACCTAAACTAAAATAAATAAACCTAAAATAAATAAACTAAACTAAATAACAATAAAAATTAAACCTAAATAAAAATAAAAATTAAATCAAATAAAATAAATAAAAATTAAACTAAATCAACCTAAACCTACTAGTTTACATGATTTAAAAAAGCCCTAAACCCTAAACCATAAACCCTAAACCCTAAACCCTATATCCTAAACCCTAAACCCTAAACCTCTTCCTTAATTTAAACCCTAAAACCCTAAACCTAAACCTAAACCAACTTAAATCCTAAACCTAAACCCTAAACCCATAAACTAACCTAAACCTAAACTTAAAATCCCTTAAAAGCTTAAACCCTAAACCCTAAACTAACCCTAATCCCTAAGCACTAAACCTAAATAAAATAAACAAAATAAAATAAACCTAACCCTAAACTAAAATAAATAAAACCTAAATTTTGAATAAACAAAACCTAAACCTAAATGTAAACCCTAAATAAAATAAAATAAACTAAAAATAAACATAAACTATAAAGTAATACCTAAAAATAAACCTGAAATAAAAACTTGAATCCTAAACCTAAAAAAATAAAATAAAATAAAAACCTAAACCTAAAATTAAGAAATAAGACCTAAACCTAAAATATAAAATAAAAATAATACTAAACTAAAAAGTAAACCTAAACCTAAAACTAAACCTAAAAAATAAACTAAAATAAATATACCTAAAATAAATAAACTAAACTTAAATAAAAATAAAAATAAGCCTAAATAAAAATAAAAATAAAATAAACTAAATAAACTAAAACCTACCAATTTACTTAATTATAAAAAAATAAAACCCTAAACCTTCAACCTACAACCTACAACCCTAAACCCTAACCTTAAACCCTAAAACCCTAAGCCCAAAACCCAAAACCCTAAACTCCAAACCCTTAAACCCTAAACCATAAACCTTAAAAAATAAAACTTAAACCCTAAACTCTAAACTATAAACCTTAAAACCTACAACCCTAAACCCTAAAAACCTAAAAATCTAAAAAAACCTAACCATAAACTAAATAAAACCTAAAAATAAAATAAATAAATAAACATAAATAAAAAATATAATAAATAAATAAAATAAAAAAAGCCTAAACCTAATAAACTAAAAAATAAAATAAAATTAAAACTAAACTAAAATAAAATATATAAAACCTAAACTAAACTAAAATAAAATTAAAATAAAAAACTAAACCTAAAATAAAAAAATAAAATAAACCTAAAATAAAATAAAATAAAACTAAATAAAACCCTAAACCTAAAAAAATAAACCTAAAATAAAAAAAAATTAAAAAAGATAAATAAACCCTAAACTAAAACCTAAACCTAAAATAAAATAAAATAAACCTAAACCTAAACTAAAATAAATAAAACCTAACCTAAACAAAAAATAAACTAAACCTAAACCTAAACTAAATAAAATAAAATAAATTAAAAATAAATAAACCTAAAAAATAAACCTAAACCTAAAATAAAAATAAACCTAAACCTAAAATAAAATAAAATAAATAAATTTAAAGCTAATCCTAAACCTAAAAATTAAAAGAAAACCCTAAACTAAATAAACCTAAAATAAATAAACTAAACTAAATAAAAAATAAAAAAACCTAAATAAAAATAATAAAATAAATAAACCTAAACCTACTAGTTTACTTTTTTTAAAAAAATAATAATAATAAAAGAAATCCTAACCCTAAACCCTAAACCTACTACCCTAAACCTTAAAACCCTAAACCCTAAACCTTAATCCCTAAACCCTAAAATTTAAACCCTAAACCCTAAAACCCTAAACCCTAAACCCTAAACTTAAGTAAAACCTAAAAATAAAATAAATGAAAAAAACCTAAACCTAAATAAAATAAAATAAAATACCTAAACCTAAACCTAAACCTAAACCTAAATGTAAAAATAAAATAAAAAATAAAAAATAAAAACTAAGCAAAAATAAAATAAATTAAAACCTAAACTAAATTAAAAATAATAATATAAACCTAAAAAATAAAAAACTTAAATTAACTAAAATAAAAGAAAAATAAAATAAAATCTTAAACCTAAAAAATAAACCTAAAAATAAAACCTAAACCCTAAACTAAAGAAAACCTAAAATAAATAATATAAAATAAACCTAAACCTAAACTAAAATAAACAAAACTTATAACAAAACCTAAAATAAACTAAAACTAAACCATAAACTAAATAAAATAAAATAAACTAAAAATAAACTTAAACCCAAACTAAAAAATAAAACCTAAAAATAAACCTAAAATAGAAACCTAAAACCTAAACTTAAAAAAATTAAACCTAAACCAAAAATAACAAATAAAATAAACCTAAAAAATAAAATAAAAATAAAACTAAACTAAAAATAAACATAAACTTAAACCTAAACCTAAAAAATAAGCTAAAATAAAAAACTTAAACTAAAAGAATTAAACCTAAAATAAATAAACTAAACTAAATAATAAATAAAATTAAATAAAAATAAAAAATTAATCAAATAAATTATATAAATAAATAATCTTAAAGCTATCAGTTTACTTAATTATTTTAAACAAAAGTAAACCCTAAACCCTAAACCCTAAAACCCCTAAACCAAAACCTTAAACCTAAACTAAACCCTAAACTAAACCCTAAACTAAACCCTAAAACCTAAACCTCCTTAAAACCTAAAACCTAAACCCTAAACTCCTAAAAACCTAAACCCAAACCCTAAATTTAAACCTAAAACCTAAACTTAAACCTAAACCTAAACCTAAACCCTTCTAAACCCTAAACAAAACCCTAAACCCTAACCATAAACCATAAACCCCAAAACCCTAAACCCTAAACTTTAAACCCTAAACCCTAAAAACATAAACTAAAATCTAAACCTAAACCTAAAAATAACATAAAATAAAAAATATAAATAAACTAAAATAAAATAAATAAAACCTAAACTAAACTAAAAAATAAAAACCTAAATAAAATAAAAACAAAAAATAAAATAAATCTAAAATAAATTTAAATAAAAACTAAATAAAAACCTAAACCTAAAATATAAAAAATAAAACCTAAACCCTAAACTAAAAATAAGCTAAACCTAAAATAGAACTAAAAAAAATAATATAAAATAAACCTAAACCTAAACTAAAATAAATTAAGCCTAAACCTAAACTTAAACTAAATAAAAAAAATAAACTTAAAATAAACCTAAACCTAAACTAAAAAATAAAACCTAAAAATAAACCTAAAATAAAAACCTAAAACCTAAACCTATAAAAATAAACCTAAAACCTAAAAAATAAAAAATAAAACCTAAACCCTAAAAGTAAAAAAAAATAAACCCAACTAATAAATAAAACTAAACCTAAAAAAAATAAACCTAAAATAAATAATCTAAACTAAATAAAATAAAAGTAAACCTAAATAAAAATAAAAATAAAATAAACTCAAATAAATAAAGATAAATAAATAAACCTAATACTTTTAATTTTAAGAAAACCCTAAAACCTAAATCCTAAACCCTAAATTATAAACCTACAGCCCTAAACCCTAAACCGTAAACCATAAAACCTTAAATTCTAAACCCTAAACCTAAAACCCTAAACCCTAAACCTTAAACCCTAAACCCTAAAACCCTAAAACCCTAAACCCTAAACCCTAAACCCTAAAACCCTAAACCCTAAACCCTAAACCTAAACCTAAAACTTAAACCAAAACCCTAAAACTTACAACCTAATAAAATTGAAACCCTAAACCCTAACCCTAAACCAAACCCTATGAGGGCGTAAACCTTGACTAGGAACTCACCCCAACTAGGTTCGCCTAAATCTAGTGGAGTGAAGGTGGAGGCGACATCGCAGTGGAGGCCGGGGGATCTAAAGGTGGGATATGGAGGTTTGTCATAGAAGGAGCGGAGGAGCAATGGAGGTTACATCCGTGGTGGTGGAGAGATCGAGGATATGATGGATCCCGCCACTGAAAAGCAGTGGGTGGAGAAAGAAGAATACATCAACCCATGGAATTGGTCTTTCTACTTATCTTGGTTTCTATGGGAGCTCATTTTTGTCTATGTCATCACTTATGTCTTAGAATACTTGAGGTGCTACTTGGTTGATGAACTTGAAAAGAAGAAATGTTGAATCTGAATTTGTTCTTTGTTAAAAAAACCTTAAGCCCTAAACCCTAAACCCTAAATTAAAACTTAAACCCTAAACCTAAAACCTAAACCCTAGACCCTAAACCCTAAACCCTAAACATTAAATCCTAAACCTTAAACCCTAAACCCTAAACCCTAAACCTAAACCTTAAAACCTAGAACCCTAAACTCTAAACCCTAAACCCTAAAACCCTAAACCCTTAAGCATACAACCCTAAACCCTAAACCTTAAACCTTAAACTAATCATAAACCCTAAACCCTAAACCTTGAATAAAGATGTCATTAGTAGTAGATCTAATGAATGACCTCATCCTGACATAGCTATGGTAGCTAAAGAAAATGTCTTCAAGAGACTTTCCCTTGACCATTAGAGATTTTAATACCCTAAACCCTAACCCTAAATCATATTATAATATCATATATTATAGTATAATGTAGCATTATATATTTGGCATGTAGTGCTGTGTTTTTAGATGTTATAAGATATTTTAAAATGTTTTAGTATATTATGGTATTGTGCCCTATAGTTTATATTAATATAAATCATAAAAACATTGATTTAATAAATCGATGAAATTTATTAAATTTGAAGTGGAAGAATTGTAGTACCAAAGGTGTGTAAAATGTAGTCTAAAACAAAGACTTTATGTTCAAAATAAATATTATATGTAGCATAGTACATCATATATCATAATATATTGTTATACATTTTAAATTCTTTAGTATTTTATAATCATGCAATCGAGCCTACACCATTATATTATTTATAGAACTATTGATTTATACTTTAAAGTGGTGGAATTTTTCCAAATTCATAATAAGTAGAGCATGGCATCATAATATATTATTTTAATTTAAACTATGTAAGTGATATGATTAAAATATATAGTTTTTTATTGTTTAGACTAATTTTATGAATTTTTATGTTAAGTAATCCTTTGTGATGGGATATACAATGTAATATAACATAATATGTTATAGTGTATTATAATATAGGATGCCATAACAGAGTGTAGCATCATGCATTATAGCATACTATTGTGTATTACTACTTGGTTTTTAGCATATTTTAGTTTGTTATAGTATGATGTAGTAGAGTTTGTAGTGGTATAACTCATAAAAATACTGATTTGTAGGATGAGATTTGGCCAAATTTAAGGTAAGCTTTAGGGAACATCATTGGGAGTGTGCTATGGTGTGTCACTTAATCAAAATATTAGAATATTGTATCCAAAATAAATGTTCATTTTTCAACCAAATTTTATAAATTTTTTGCTTAAAGTGATACATTTTAAGGTGTAATGTAAGATAATATATTATATGAAAGCATATTAAAATATAATGTACATAATAATATGACTTCACATATATATAAATGTGGTGGTGTTTTACTAAATATTATTGTACATTTTAGTATGTTTTACTTTTATTATAATACATTGGGTCAAAACTCACAAAAATGTTAATTTGAAGGTTGAGATGGAAGAATTTGGCCAAATTCATGGCAACTAACAGCAACACCAAAATTATGCTATTTTGTGCCATTTCTAGTAGAAATAATAATTTTACATCCAAAATGAGCATTATTCATATTTTGGGTTATTTGTTCCTTTTAAGTGATGCTAATGTGGTGTAATGTTAGACAATATATTATATTATAGCAAATTATAATATAACATCATATATTATAATATAATATAGTGTGTTAATTCACACTATAATATGTTTATATATTGTATAGTTAGTTTTAGCTTGAACCATCACAAATCATAAAATGTGATTACAATGTCAAGATGATATAATTTGAACAAATACATTGTTAGTCTGTTGGTTGAGGTATTAAAGGTGTGTATAAGCAAAGAAATAAGATTTGATGAGAATTCCATGTCGAAGACATGGAGGGAGATCTGTTAGGGGATCACACATGTATTGGACATGAATATATGTTAAAGGCATAAAAGAAGAGAATCTACTTGGGATAAGGAATTTGATTTGATTATAATTGTGGAAAGAAGACCCACTGGGGATTAAGATCAAATCAAATTTAATTTGTTTTTTAATTGATGTGGAGGCATATTTGCTAGAGATATAAGCCCAAGGATCTAGGAACCTTCAACAAAGCAGTTCAAAGTTATCTATGGGGATTAAGATTTGAGTTTGATTTCATAGATTTGATTGGGGATGTATCCACTGGAGATAAGAGTTTGGTTGGATTTCTTTAATTTAGACTCTGGAGTTGGTTTAATTTGGATGGAGTTTTGAATTTGATTTATTTGCTTGACTTGTTTATATATGATTTGGGGCTCCACTTGAGAGAAGTGATTTAACTCCTGGGAAAATTAGATTGGGTTTAATTTAACTGAAGTTAATGTATGGACCTGGTGTGTGATGGACCCACCGAGAAGTGGCTAGCCTTAACCTACCTCAAGTTTACAAATCCAAAGGGATAGTCTACTGGCTGCGGGGTAGAGCTAGCCAACCTAAGGGGTTGTCTTTCAGCATGGAACAACTATGTAAGGAAGAAGGCATACCGGACTTACATCTTCCAAAGTGAGGAACAACTATTGGGGTGTCCTATTGGATGCACAACAAATCAAACATGACCTAGGGTGACTATTGAGTGAATATCACGGGGGACTTATATCAACTCAAAAGTAGTCAGGATTAATTTTATCTAGATTTTATGAGATTTGATATGGTTTGTTTGGTTTAGTTTTATTTTGAATTGAGGGCATACATACTAGGGATGTGAGCTCAATTAAATTTGATAGATTTAATTTATGGACCATGTCAGTGTTCGTTGGACCCACTGAGAAGAGGCTATATTAGACTTACCCTATCTGAGATTTATAAATCCAATGGGATAGTCTAGTGGTCATGGGGGTAGAACTAGCCAACCTAAGGGGTTGTGTTTCGATGTGCAATGGTTGTGCTAAGAAGAAAGCATAACTAACTTACATCTTCTAAAGTAGGGAACAACCACGGGTGACGCACAATAAATAAACAACTTAGGGGCAACTACTAAGTGAATGCCACGAGGACTTATATCAACTCAAGAGTAGTGATTACTATAGGGAGTTTTGCAAAGCCCTAAAGATAGGACCGCCGAAAAGGTACCTAGGGTGTCCTCCTAATCCATAAGTGAATATATATTTTATTTATATGTTTATGTGGATCTTGTTAGTGTGCGAGGGACCACACTAAGAAAGGGATATATTGGCCTTAACCTATCTCAGATTTATTGGACCAAGGGAGAAACTACACATCCATAAAATGGATTCTCCAACCATAGGGGTGGTTACTAGAAAAGGGGAACTGTATAATCTGATAGTAACTCGGGTAGTGTCTAAATAGGGTCTCAAAGGATGTGATCCAAATATAGTGCCCACATGGGAGGTGCTACTAGAGGCTTTTTCTTGATCCATGGAAAAGAAATCCTATAGGTGTATGGTGGCCAACTCAAAGAGAAAGCATAGCACACTTACATCTGCCATGAGTGGTGTATCCTAAGGTAAGAGAACCAATCAACCTAAGGAGTATCCATGAAGAAGTGGTGTATCCATCAACATAGTGAGAACCAACTAATCTAAGGCCCCAATGATCAATCGGAAAGAAAGAGGTTACAACTTTTAAGCAAAATCTCATGTGATAGTCTCATCAGAGATAGATTATCGACCTAGATGACTAAGCAGGAGCCCTGAGGAAGGACTTGACCCAAACTTGAAATAGTTAGGAGGGAAGGAGCTGCTAGGGTACTTATCCTAAACCTCAAATATACTTGACTCAGTTAGTGCACGAGGTTAATCCAAGAAGAAGGTGTAGTAGACTCACATCCTCTTAAATGAAGCCAACATGAGGTAGTTTATTGGCCATGCAACAAGGCCTACCAAACTAACAAGGCACTCATTGGTGTAATGTCCAAGTAAGGAAGGAAAGCATAGCATACTTACATCCTCCAAAGCAAGAAAACCACTAGGGTGACACACTAGTGGCAGCCAATCAAGAGCATTAAGTGAGTTCTTCTGGGGCATTCTCTTAACTCAAAGTAGCCCAAAATAAAAGATATGCATTTATTTTATATATTTTTGTGTACTTTGTGTTTGTGTTGTGTCGATGAGAGATAAGATGCCACTCAACTTTCTTACACCTACCCTAAACACATCATGGCGGATTCACAAACAAGAATACTTTTAATATGGAAGAAATTGAATTCAAAATGGAATTTTCAATGATGATAATTATTTTCAAATATGATTTATAATATTTCTTTTAGTAGAGCCCGTTGATTAGAAGCATTGGGCACTCTCCCTTATGTTTAATATGTTGATAAGATCCTCCTTGGTAGGTCTTCTCTATGGAAAAAGGGCCTTCCCAAGTGGATTCAAACTTGCCTCCCATCTTATGAGGGCAACAATGGCTCCTTAGAACTAAAGTAGGCTCTCCTACTTAAAAAATCTCTAGGATGTACCAACTTGTGAGCTTGAATCATTTTAGCTTTGTACAACTAGAGGTTTTGGCATGCCCTCATCTCCAAACTTTTAGCTCTTCTAACCACAACTTGGCATTTTGCTATGTTGTGATCTTGCTACCCGCAACTATCATTAGTGATGGGAGTTGAACTTCTAATGGTAGAATGACTTCAAATCCATACACTAAAGAAACTGTAGTAGACTGAGTTAGAGTTCTATATGTGGTGTGATAGACCCTACAAGGCTTCAACTAACTGCTAATTCTACTATTGCTTGTAGTTGTCAAGTGTCTTCTTTGGTATTTGGATGAGAGTTTTGTTAAAGGCTTCTTCTAAACTGTTTATCTTTGGGTAGTTGATGGTAGAATATCTCCAATCTATGTTGTGTTTATAGGCAAAGTTATTGATATTGGTTCTCCTAAATGCCGTATAATTATGAGATATAAATTATCAAGGCACCCCAACCTAAAAATATGGTTGAGTACAGAAGATCATTTGACCTCTAAGAGGAATCACCTTCGCCAATTTGGAAAATTAGTCTGTAGTAGCTAGGATGAACTGATGACCCTTGAAAGAAGGAGGATCATTCAAACCCACTATGTTGGTACCCCAACACTTGAATGGCCCTGGACCAATGTAGGATGTAGAATGTTGGGTGATTGGTTTAGGACCACATTGTGTATTTGACATTGGTGGCATCACTTAGTTGTATCAATCTAATCTTTGATCATTGACAACCTAGTAGTATCCTAGCCTCTTGATCTTGGCTTTCATCTTCAAATCGGAATGGTTGGCTCCACATAATCCTGAGTGTACCTCAGTCATGATCTTACGGGATTCATGCTTATCTAAACAACGTAACCACATATGATTGAAAGACTGCTGGTACAAGACACCATCCACAAGAGCATAGGAAAGTTCTCTCTACTTCATCAGATGGGCTTAGGACTTCTCTTGAGGTAGTTTTTCTTTATTTAGGTAATCCATGAATGGTTTCCTCCAATCTAACTCCTCATTCTTGTTAGCAATGGCAACCTCCTTTCAATGAGTTCAATATAAATAAGTAATAAGACTTATCTATTTTGGACCTTTATTGATCTGGACTCATCCTCCGGATATGCTAACTTTTTGGAAAGCTTGGCTAAAGTATACGCTAAGACATTGTCTCCTCGAGGAATCTTATAAATGGTAACCTTTGGGATTTGGGCCAACAACTCCATAGTGTACTTGTGCTTGTGATTGAGCTTGGGCTTTATAATCTTATAGGACTCAGCAATTTTGTTGATAACTAGTTGTGAGTCCCCAAAGATGTTGATGTTATGAATGCTAAGAGTAACAACTAACTCTAGACTGACAATCAGAGCATCATACCCAGTTTGATTATTGGTGCAAGGATTAGATGGATGATATGAGAATCTCATCACAGTCGAGTTTGAGAACATTCTTATCTCTACCTTTCTTGGAATAGTAGATTTTGGTTCTTCTCTTTGAGAGGAAGCACATCACCATCAAAGTACATCTCCCAATGGTGAATGCTAGTATCCCCTAAGTTCATGATTTATTCATTAAGGAGATCATCACTAAGCAGAGAGTCAACAAGAAGTGGGTGTACTATTAGGAAATCCACTAACGCTTGTCAAACTATGAGAGGATCATGGACCACCGTTAACCGTCTGATAAATAGCCAGCAGATCATGAGATATTATGGATCTAGAGATTAAGTTCACCTTATGAGGAAGCATGTAGTGTTGTAACTTTTTGGATGCAAAGATTAAATCTAGGCAATGCTTCTCAATAGGTGGATAATTAGCCTCATCAGGGATTAAATGATGGCTAAGGTAGTAGAGTGTGTTTTCCTTTTCTTCATCATTAGCTTGGGCCAACAAAGTACCAAGGGAGTCATCTAACGAAGCAGTGTAAAGTATGAGTGGCTTGCCTAGGATAAGGGCTACTAGAATTGGTGGTGACATCAGGTAATACTTGATGTCTTTGAAGGCATACTCACACTTGTCATCCCACTTGAACTTGGCATCCATTTTGATAAGTGTTGAGAATGTCTGACATCTTCCTGATAGGTTGGATATAAAGTGTCTTAGATATGCCAACCACCCTTGGAATGGTCTGAGTTGAGTTAAACTTTTAGGGGTGGTATTTTTAATATCTCCTTGATCTTCTCTGAATTGATTTCGATTCCCTACTGTCTGACAACAAAACCAAGGAATTTTCATGAAGCTACTCCAAATGCACACTTCAGGGGGTTCATTTTTGAGGTTAAATTATCTTAAATGTTTGAAAACTACTCTCAAGTTAAAGAGATGGTCTTCTTTTCTACTTTTGACCATGACATCATCCATAACACACCGACTTCGAAGATGAATGGTTGAAGATTCAAGTCATAGCCCGCTAGTATGTAGCACAAGCATTTTTAAGGCTGAAAGGAATGACCTTATAGAATTAGATTCTGATCAAGGTTTTAAAAGAAATGTTTCTTTCATTTTCAGGGGCCATCTTTATTTGGTTATATCCATATGAGCCATTCATTAAAGAGAAGACTGCATGAGATGAAGCAATGTCCACCATCAGCTTCGGGATTGTTAGTGGAATTCATCTTTCAGACATGTCTTATTTAAATCTTTATTTAGTTATATGTGAATTTGACCATTCTTTTTCTTAATTAGGATGATGTTGACTAACTAGGTAGGGTATTTTTCTTCCCGGATGATGCCAGTATCAATCAATTTCTTGACTTCAAAAATGACCTATTATTTTATGTCTAATCACATGCATCTATGAGCTTGCTAGATATGGTTAGCAGTAGGCTCTATTGCTAATTAATGGACCACCAAAAAAAGCCAATCCAAGCATCTTTTCATAACTCCATGGAAAGCAATCCTTAAACTCGTTAATAGCCTAACTAAGTCATTGGTTTCAATTTCATTCAACAAAAAACGATACATGGATCTTCTTCGCTTCTTAAGTTGATTTCAGGTCGCATCGATTGACTTGATCTCTTCTTCAAACTCTAGCAGTGCATCTTTGACTTCAAAATCATCTGGATCATCTAAAGTTTCTAAGCATAGCTCCTCATATGAGTTAATATGATTTGAAAAGAACCTATCAGATTCCTAATGATTGGTGATGACTTAGCAGCAATCGTCATCATCGACTGGACCCACTATATGGAATCTTAGTCCCAGTCTTGATTAAGAGCTTTTACATTTGTTCTTCCATATTCTTTTGAAGTAGTCCGACCATTTTGACCATGTGGAATTAACCCTTTCTTTGCTAAATTATGAACACAAGGAAAGTACCAACCAAAAAAGTAATTCTATTAAATTTTTATATTAATCATTCCTCAAGTTCTACATTAACTTCTTGACTCTGAGGATGATGCCTCAGGAAAGAACCTTGTGTCTTCACACTTATGGATAATTTAGGGGCTTAACTACCAAACCCTCAGCCTCTTTGAGGGAAAGTGGGGAGCTGCTAAGGTTCCCACTGATGCCTAATCATTTCACATATAGACTTCGATATTTATGTTCAGCCTAGTCTTCATCGCTATCCTGCTCAAGTGTCACCTCCATGAATCTACTATCGAGAGTCAGGGTAAAGCACTCATCCTATGAACTAGATTCTATCATGTGGATACAGGGGTAGCCAGGACATATCTTCTATTGCACAATAAAGGTTTCCACTGGACTCCCAACTACCCCTCTCTCCTCCGCCTTCGCCGCTTTTCCTACCCATATGTTTGAATGGAGTAGGAATACAGCAGTACCAATGTCAAGCTCCACTCCTCCTTCAAGTCTCTCTTCTTTATTTTCTCTTTTCATTTTCTTTTCTTTTTCTTTTTTGTTTTCTTTATTTTTCTTTTTCTTTTTTTTTTATATTTTAAACTTTGTAAAAGTTCATAAGAATAGATTTATTGATTTTGAGGAAACCGCATCCTCATACATGTCATATTACGGAACTGTAAATAAGATTGACATCATCTCACAAACTTTATACACCGATGTAGAGAGGATGGAACTATGTTGTTCTCATGTATCAATGGTCTCCCAAGTAAAGCATTGAAAGATGTATCCGAAGTCTATAAACTGGCTTCGGCCTTCCAATCGCCTATCTCCAAGGGCAACACTATCCTAAGGCCAATTGATCTCTACTTCTAGAGTGCGGATTTTTCCCATCTTAGACTTAGGAGTTCTCTAGACACTAAGACTTCCCAAAGACACTTCTAATAATTTTGTAAACTTTAACCTAAGCCTAAAGACTTAAAAGGGTTAACCATAGATTAGTTATTTTTGTGGATAATCCACCTACCCTACAACCCAAATCCAATCAATGTTCAACTTCTCAAACCAAACCACAAGTTCAATTCAAAAATCAAATTCAAACCGAAATTTGAAAATCAAATGATTAAAGCCCATTATCAAATCCAAACTTGAAAGCTTTCCATATGACCTATCCCATGGACATAGCTAAATTAATCCAAATTAATCAAAATCAATTGATTTTCTCATAATCAATTTATATCTTCAATCATCTTCCTAAATAAAAATCAAATCTACATTTAAATGATCAAAACTAAATCAAAGTAAATCAAATTAAATCAAAACCCTTCCTAAGCCATATGACCTATCCCATGAACTTGGCCAAATTTTAATCCAAATCAAGTCAAACTCAATTGATTTTCTCACAAATCATTCATATTTTAAATCATCTTCACAAATTTAAATGAAATATACATTTAAATCATCAAAACTAAATCAAACTTAAGCTTGACTCAACTCCATGGACATAGCCAAATTCCTTCATTCCAAAACCCAAATTCAATTGATTTTTCATGAATCAATACCTTCAATCATATTCACAAATATAAATGAAATCTATAATCATCAAGCCAAACCTAACTTAACCCTTTTGACTTGAGATGTTCAAATAAACCAAAACCCATTTTAACCAAAGGTAGTTGCAATTGAATTTATATCTCAATCTCAAATCCTTATATAAATTCAATTAAATCAAACTCAACCCAAAATTAAGCCAACTAAACCCAATTGGTCCACTTGACCCAAATTGGCCAATTTGACCTATTTTAGCTAAGTTCTAATCCTACCCAAATTGGATTGAACCAAGCCCATCAAAACCTCTCATCATGATTTGTGATCACCTTAAGTTGATCAATTATCATAAATTGGGTCAAACCAAATCAACTTGGTCATTTGACCGAGTCAACCCCTTAACCCATATGAACACAAACTAGCCAAATTGCAACCTATGCTAAATCCTTTGAAACTAATGATTCATACCAAATCAAAATCAATATTTGAATATGACTTGACCTTCAATTGAGTCAAACCAAACCCAATTGGCCCTCTTGACCCAAGTAGACCTAAATTGACCTAAATGACCAAATTGTGTCAAATAAAAATATAAACCAAATTGATTGCAACCAATGGCTCAAGTTCATTCCAAATTGATTGTTAAACTTGACCAAACCTAAGATTGGACCCAATTGAACCCAATTGACGTACTTAGCCCAGATAGACCTAAAGGTTCAAGTTGGACTAAATCAAAACTAAATCCAAATTAATTAAAACCAATGCCTATAATCATCTTCATTTGGTTAACTAAACCCAAACCAACACCCAACCCAAGCCAATTTGGCCAACTTGGTCAAATTGGTAAATTTAACCCATTTGACCCAAATGTATTCAAATGAGATAAAATCAAATATAAGTCAAACTAAACCAAACCAATTGAACCAAAACTTCCCAAATTATCATATGAACTTGACCCAACACTTGGTTTGACCCAGTTTGACCAATTGGTCAACTTGACCCAACCTAACCCAATTTGAACTAAATGAGTCAAATTGAGCCAAACTTAACCAAATAAACTCCAATTAAATTGAAATTTGGGCTAACCCACTTTTGGCTCATTTCAAATCTACCCAAATCAAATCCAATGCCACATGATCATTCTACCCTTGAGTAAAATGCATCACATTAGACAGATCACTCATGTAAGTGGTCATTTCTATTCCTTGGCCACTTGGTACTCTCCAAATGGTCCACCTAGTCACCTAGAACACGCAACCCACCTGGGTGGTTCATGACCCATGAAAGGTGAAATCACCTCACCCTCACCATTAGAGCATTTGAAACCCATAGGACACCCATGATTTCTCATTGACAGCCACCTCCGCACCTTTAACCAACCAAGTCGAGCCAACTCACCTCCTCTATACCACCCACGACTCCCTGATATGGTCGGACGACCATTAGAAGCCAAAACTGATCCCACTATCCGATCAAGATGAAGGGGGGCATACACCTCCTAATTTCCACTCAAACACACACAAAAATCATTCCTCAAAGCTGGCCACTAGATTCCATTCCTTCAAGCTCATTCTTAGATCAAAAAATGCCATTCTCCCTATCTTGAAAAGACACTCTATTTCACTTAACTTCCCCATTTCTCCATCAAACTCAAATTAACTTGCAACTAACCTTCCAGCCTCATCGAGCAAGAATGAATCATCTCTCAAGCACCGGAGGTAGGACTTTGATCAAAGTTGAGCTCCAAATTCATGGCCTTCGAGTGAATGTTGAGTAATTGATCCAATCCACCAATGCTTCATCTCCACTAGATGAAGCTTCCTTAATTTTTCAAGCCACCAATCTTGAGCTCTGGTGAGGTATGCTTCCAAAACCAATCCTTAGGAAAAAATGGGTTGGAGCTTTTTGAAGAAAACTTACATCTCGTGTGATATTGACCGTTGGATCCCCTCCGATTGATGTCATGAAGGTGTGGGATCCTTTTGGAGTTGATTTGAGCTTAGGTAAGCTCGGATCAAATGAGCAATGATGGATGAACTACATTCTCCCTCACTCGAGTGAAGTTATATCATGTACCGACCATTCACATGATCGCAATGGACAGTCATGATTAGAACTACTAGATCAAAATGATTTTATCCAATTAAGCTATGGGATTAATCATAGTCCATCTAGATTGGATAGAGATAAAAGGCCCACCGCCACGAAAAGGATAACTCGGCCACGCCGCCAAAGTGCGTCGTCACACATGACGCCAATAGATTATGCTTTAATTTTAGCTTAATTAATCATTTTAATGACCAAACTTTAAAAAATTATAAAACATCATAGAGAAAAAAAAATGCAAATAAATACTCATTTTAAAGGTATTTCATAAGAGAATTAATTTAAAATGATCTTAACTAATTTTGAACAGTAATTAAGGTTTAATTACAAAATTAATTAGCATAATTACTTTTTAATTACTTGAGCAATTAATCCCAAATTTTATGGGTTAATTTAATGGGATGACCTCTACCTTCCATAATTTTCTTAGGATTTATTCCTCACTTAATTAGGAAAATTGACGAATTAAACTTTAACTACTCTTTTAAGTTAATTAATGATTAATTAATCCCATGAACAATAAAAAATCGGTTAATTAAGTTTATTAATCACTGTTCAATAGTAAGTGAACTAAGAAAAAAGGTTGGGACCCCTTTCCCTAAGTTCATTTCACCCTTTTTTTAAAATGAAATTAATTAAGATTTAGCTAATTAATTAAATCACTTAATCAAATTGAAATCATAATCACATTAGACCTTAATTAATTAAATCATGGGGTAGATATTTAGGTGTTTAATAACCTAAAGGAGTTTAATAAAATTGTGGTTAGTCCACATGTGTGGAAAACCATAAATTAATTAAGTCCCTTAATCTTATTAACTATAATTCATTAGCCATTTCCTTAGATCATTGCAAGTTTTTTCATGCATATCATGTTGGCTCATAATTATTTAGTTAATTACTTTGAGGTGACATAGGTAAGGGTAATTAATTCATCTAATTAGGGGTTCAACTTAATTAACCCATAAAATCAACTTAATTATATTTCCTTAAATTAAATCAAATCACTTGTGTCAGAATAGGTTTAAAATAACAAGTGATTATTTCTCTTCTCCTCTTTAAATCAAATTAAATCCAAAACTTAATTAAAAAAGTAGCTTTGGTTGCTTTAAAAAATCTTATTTTATTTAATTATCTTTAAGAACTAGTTTGGTTGAATGAATCACATGCTTATATTTGATTGTCCTCTTTCCAATCATGTTAAATTTGGTATGTCATTTGAATTCATGCATCCACCTTTTCAAAATCAAGTAAAATAAAATGGATTTCCTTTATGCAAGCTTGCATGTGTTGATTTAATTTAACATATGCGTTCCTATTATCACTATTAAATCCAAATGTATTTTTCAAAAGCTTATAAATGAATAATAATATGTGTTAAGATGTTAGTTATAAATACATAAGAAATGCATAAGATTATGTATGAAGGTTGAGTTCCTTTATTCATGTGTTGATTTATATAAGATTGAATGGTAATGGGTATATAGTCTGGACATCCCGGGAACACGATGCTTTAGTTAGCCCCAAGGAGGTCATTTGATTACCTCACATCCCTGGTTTATTACTTGGTTGATGAAATTAAAAAGAAGAGACGTTGAATCTGAATTTGTTCCATTTTAAAAAAAAAATCTATAAACCCTAAACCCTAAACTAAAACCTGAACCCTAAACGGAAAATCTAAACCCTAAACCCTAAACCCAAAAAACCCTAAACCATAAACCCTAAGCCCTAAACCCTAAACTCTAAACCCTAAATCCTAAACCTTAAACTATAAACCTTAAAAACCTAAAAACTTAAACCTAACTAAATAAAAATAAAAATAAAATAAAAAAATATCTAAACCTAAATAAAATAAAAAACTAAAATAAAATAAAAACCTAAACTGAAACCTAAACCTAAACCTAAACCTAAAAATAAAATAAAATAAAATATATAAAAACCTAAAATAAACTAAAAAATAAAATAAACCTAAAAATAAAAAGCCTAAATAAAATAAAAACTAAATGTAAAATAAAAATAAAGTAAACCAAAAATAAAATAAAATAAAACCAAAACCTAAAATAAAATAAAACCTAAACCCTAAACTAAAAAAAAACCTAAACCTAAAATAAACAAAATAAAATAAACATAAACCTAAACTAAATTAAACTAAACTAAAATATATAAAACCTAAACCTAAACCTAAACCCTAAACTAAATAAAATAAAATAAACTAAAAATAAACCTAAACCTAAACTAAAAATAAAATCCTAAAATAATAACTTAAAACCTAAACTTAAAAAAATAATAAAATAAAACCTAAACATAAACCTAAAATAAAAATAAAAAAAAATAAAATAAAAATAAAACTAAACTAAAAAATAAACATAAACCTAAACCTAAACCTAAAAAATAAATTAAAATAAAAAACCTTAACCTAAATAAATAAAAAAAACTAAATAAAAATTAAAAGTAGACCTAAATAAAAAAAATTAAATAAACTAAAATAAATAAAAAATAATCAAAATAAACTAAATAAACCTAAACCTATCGGTTTACTTAATTTTAAGAAAAATAGCCTAAATCCTAAACCCTAAACCCTAAACCCTAAATCCTAAACCCTAAACCCTAAAAGTAACCCTAAAATCCCTATCAATTTCTCACTTTGGAGTGAGTTCTCAACTTCCTCATCATAGATCTAGGACTCTTATAGACACCAAGAGTTCCTTAATCTTAAGACACTTCTAGTGATTAGGTGGACACTTAACCTAAGGCTAAAAACTTAGAAAGATTAGCGATGAGAATAGATCATGCCTTAGGGATTTAGGAAAACTTGCCTACCCTATATCCTTAGACCTAATCGATTCTTCCTTCCTCAAACCAAACTACCAATTCAAATCCAAATCATAAATCAATTCCAAATCAAATGATTGAAACCCATAATCAAATTCAAACTAAAAAAAAACCTTTCTAAGCCCTTTGATTTTATCTTATGGACTTAGCCTTAACCAAATTCAAATTAACCCCAATTCAACTGATTTTCAAATATCTGAATCTCAAATTAAATTTTAAATCAATTCCAAATCAAATGACTAGAACCCAAAATCAAATTTTAATTCCAAAACTCCTTCCATGAACCCCTCATATGCTTAACCAAAACCTTAATCAAACTTGATTGATTTCTTTATAAATCATCATTCTTTCATTTATATTCACAAATATAAATGAAATCCAAATTCAAATGAGCCAAACCAAATCAAACTAAATCAAACTAAATCAAGACCTTTCTTAAGCTATATAGATTTACCTCCATAAGCTTAATCAAATCTCAACCCAAATTCAATTAATTTCTTTATAAATCAATTATTCCTTCATTTATATTTACAAGTATAAATGAAACTTACTCTCTAATGACCAAAAATAAATCAAACCAAATCAATTCCCCACTTAAGCCCTTTTGACTTACAACCTTAAACTTGGTCAAATTTGCTCATAACCCATTTATATCATCCTTTATATTCACAAATAAAAATGAAATATAAATAAAACCAAACCCAAATCAAATCAAATTTCTTTTAGATTTTAGCCAATTTCTTGAACTTGGCTAAATGATATCCAAATCAACCCAAACCCATGGATTTCTTCATGAATCAATCATTCCATCAATACCCAAATATAAACATAAACTACAATTATCAAACCAAATCAAGTCAACTCAAGTCAAACCCATGTCAATTTTGACTTGAAATTGTCAAATGAATGAAAATCCATTTGACTCCAAACCAATTGCAATTGGATTCATATTTTCATCCTAGGCTCATATGTGAGTTCAACTAAACTTGAATCAAGCCAAACTACCCATTTAGGTCCACCCACCCAAAATGACCTAAAAGACCCTTTTGAGCCAAGTTCTAATCCAACCCAAATTAGATTAAATAAAGCCCATCCAAACCTCATATCATGATCAACAATCATCTTAGGGTGATTAACTATATTGAGTTGGGTCAAACCAAGTCAACTTGGTCCTTTGACCAAGTCAACCTTTAGCCCAAATGAAACCTAAACTAGCCAAAACCCACCATATACCAAATTAATTGAAACCATTAATTCAAACCAATTCATAATCAATGATTGAATACGATCAAAACCTCAAGTGAGACAAACCAAGTCTAATTGATAATTTGACCTAAGTTGACCCAAATTGGCCTAAAATGATAAAATGGGTCAAATCATGATTTGATCCAAATTTATTGCAACCAATGGCTCAAGTTCATTCCAAATCATTTATTGAACCTGACCAAAGCCATGATTGAGCCTAATTTGACCAATTTGTCAACTTGACCCAACCTAGCCCAAATTGATCTAAAAGGTCAAATTGGCCAAAATCCAAATTAAACCCAAATCAAACCAAACCAAAGCCTATAATCATTTTCAATCAACCAATTGAACATGAACCTACACCTAACCTAACCCAATTTGGTCAAATTTGTTGAATTGGTCAACTTTGCCCATTTGATCTATTTGAATCCAAATGAGCCAAAATCAAAGCTAAGACAAATTAATCTAAACCACTTAAACCAAAACTCTTCAAATCATCATTTAAACCCAAGCCTTTTTGACCCTTGAGCAATTGGTCAACCTCATGAACCCATATGAGCCCATTTGACCAAATGAAGCCAAACCACCCCAAACCAACCCATGGGACCATAGAATTGGCAAGCCCAAACTAGCTAAATCCAAGTGGACACCACACAAGGGAATTATCCCTCCCTCCCCACATTGGATTCTTTCCATAAGAAGTAAATTCCACTCTCCCATCACTGGGAAACCATCCTAGTGCTAAATGGGTGTGCCTAAGCTTTTATTCCACAATAGCTGGGATCGCCATGGACCAAGGGAATTCACCTCCTCCCGCCTCAAGCCAAATCGAGCACCCAAAGGACCAAGCCAACCCAATCATACTAAATCTTACCTTAAGCTCCCTACCATAACTTCTAACCCCATGCCACGTGAGTCGACCGATGCCCTGATGATGACTTGATAGAAATTCAGGGATGGATCCCATATGTCCATCACACACAATTGAGGGGTATACTGCCTCAATTCAAGCTAGATTCATCACCATTTACACTCTCTGAGTCCCAAGTGAGAAATAAAATCCCTAAGAGCATTTTTAAACATCCCACAATGGGCCATTATTCTCTGTGTGTGAAATTGAAATAAGGGAGACCTCCCTTGATTCAAACCCATCCATCCCTCAATTAAACTTTACACACACCTTCACTCACCTAAATCCAAGTAAATCATCCCTAAAAGCCATAGTTTGATCAAGATCGAATGCTCAAAGGGAGGGCCTTGGTCCATAGAGCAAACCACCTTAAATTAAAGCTCGTGTGGCTCAACAGGGATTTATTTCTACCGAATCAAACTACCTCAATCATTGGAACTACTAATCATAAGCTCTGATGAAGTAATTTCTCAAAATTGATCCTTAAATGAAAATATGTTGGTCCTTTTTTAAGTGAACTTTTGGATCTCGTGGATCCTTCAAATGCTTGAGTTTGAGTGGATTTGAGCTCGTGAGCTCAGATCAAGTGATCCATGGCAGACAGGCTCTATCGTTCATCGCTCGTATGAAGATGGATCATGGGCCATCCATTCTGTGTGATTGGAATAGATAATCGTGATCAAATCATGTCAAAACCCTTAATTTAATCCTCCTTAATTGCAAGAATTAATCATGGCCATTCGACTTAGATCAGATGGTCCACAGGAAAGCATGTCCACCATAATTCGAGTCAACATCCTAATTTGACAACTTAAATGGCATATCCCATCATCACCATAAGCGCACATGTCGCATCATGTCAAATAAATGTCGATGAAGTTAGTTAATTAAGTTTAATTAAACAAATTTTGAGGCAAAAACTTCTAAAATTCATAACTAATCTTAGAGAAATCCAAAAAATATAAATGAGGGCTCATTTAAAGGTATTATTAATTAATTTTGAACAATAATTCATGTTTAATTAAGGTTTAATTAAAATTTAATTAGCCTAATTACTCTCTAATCAATTATCCATTTAATTTCAAACTTTTGAGAGATGTTTACGGGGATGACCTCTAGATCCCCTATTTTTATTAGAATTTATTGGATAGTTAATTAGGAAAATTGATTGATTAAGCTTTAATTACTCTCTTACCTTAATTAATGATAATTAAGTAAATGAATAGTGGATTAATTAATTAATTAAGATTATTTTCATCTGTTAACATTGAAAAGTATTACGGAAATGGTTTAGGTTTATTCTTTATGACCATTTTATTAATCCTCTTCATTTGTTTCAAATTAATTAAAGTTTAATTAATTAATTAGCCACTTAATTAATCAATTAATAAAAAAGAGAATTTAATTATTTTAGAGCCTAATTGTTTGAAATGACTTAGGGATTGAGATTGAGGCCTCTTTCTTGATCTCTTCCCCCTAGCTAATTTCATTATCCTAATTAAAATATAATCAAAGGATTTAATTAATTAATTAAAGGCTTAATTAAATTAATTTAAAATCCAATTCATTCATAACTTTGATTAATCAATCTTGGGTAATTTTTTAGATGTTTAATATTCTACAATTTAATGTAATTCTGATTAGCATACATGTGTGAGAAAATCATAAAAGTGATTAATTACATCACTTATGCTTAATTAATTATTAATTATGAACCAATTGCATTAGGCCCCTTTCATTTCTTAGGAGCATTGTTAATTTACTTTTCATGTTATTGCATATCATGTTGTCTCATCATTAATTAGTTATTTAACTTAAGCTGATATAGGTAAGGGTTTAATTAATTGATTTAATTCATACCTCAACCTAATTAAGCCATAAAATCAACCTAATTGCTTTTCATTTAATCAATTTAACTCACACATATGGGGAATGGGATTAAGATTACCAAACCTCTTACATTTCTTAAATCAAATCCAACATGAAATCAAAAATGGTTTTAAGAAACTTTCATTTATTTTAAATAAGCTTGTTTAATGTGATTGTCCTTAGGAATTAATTGGATTGAATGAAATCACATGCTTGTGTTATTTTATTTCTTTCCAATCATGTTAAAATATTGTATGCCACTTGTAGGCATGCATTCATTTCTTTTTGTCAATTTGCATGTGTTGGCTTAATTAAAAATATATGTGTGGCTATTATCACTATTAAATCTCAAATTTAATTTCAAAATCTTATTAATGATATATATATATATATATATATATATATATATATATATATATATATATATATATATATATATATATATATATATATATATATATATATATAGTTACACACATAGAGATGCATGTGAATATAAGCTTAGTGTATGAAGTGAAGTCTCTTTCTTACATTCATATGTTGACTTGCATAAGTTTGAATGTTAATGGGTATATTAGTCTCGACATTCCGGGGATACACGCTTTTAAGTAGCCCCTAAGAAGGTTTCTACCTCACCCCTAGTAATAATACATGTACCTATTTGATTTCATTCTTATGCACATTAACATTACAATTTAGATAGAGCTTAATTCATTTACACAAATAGATTAAATAAATTAAACTCTACTTTTGCATGGTGTTTTCTATTCTTATAGTTGTTTATACATCCATATGTATTTAAGAATACAAAGTATATTAGTCTGAACATTCTGGGGATGCACAACTTCAAGTAGCCCCAAGGAGGTTCCTACCTCTCGTAAATAATGGCAACGCATTTGCTTAAAACTTTCATACATTTGAATGTGCATTTAGCTAATGAATGAAAACCCCCTCTTCTTTCTATTAAAAAGTCATGCATTTATATTTTGTTCAAGTGGTTGGGTTGATTAGTCCTATGATTTAGAGTTCTTTTCTTATGCTTTTGTATAAGAATTTAGATATAGCTTTAAATTAATATGACAAATAATTCAACCAAGATATGAAATTAAATCCAAGTACACTTGCTTACTTTCATCATTTTAGTGTGCTAAGATATAAATTGCATGTTACCCATGTACAGGATGCTAAGTCTAAGTTATACATATAATTGCTTGGGTTGTATGGTGTGTTTAGCTAACACTTATTTTGCATGTGTAGTCAGATTTACTTTTTTATTTTTATTGTAATTATGCATTAAGAATTTTGTTAAGTGTTATGAGGGTATTAGGATGAGCGGAGGCTATAAAGCTTTGGCCTAGGAGGCCCCATGATGCCTTTGAACCAAGAAAATACAAATGATGAAATAGAGGAGATATGAAGATATGAAGATATGAAGATATGAAGACCCCTCATAACATTTATTCATTTGTAATTGTAATTATTTTTCTACATTACCAGGATGTGTAAGGGTAGAGCTCGGCTATCCATTTCTATTTTTGGATTTTATGGAGGTACCTGACTGTACCAGCCTGTTATTCATTCACGTTGAGTTTATAAATTGATTGATGCTTTGTTTATAATTGTTTAATAGAAATGGCATGTATTTTCCTAGTTTTTTCATATATGATGACTTAATGTGTAGCCTGGATCTGCTTAGGCTCTTAAGAAAAAATAAACTTTTTACCCCAATCACAACTCATAGCTAAATTTTCTAAAATAACTCATAACCTCATTTAAATCCTAGGTATTAAATTGAGATAATTAAAAGATTTAGCAACCCCTTAGCTAAATGATGTATGTTTAATATCATGCATATCATCTTGTTTCATTCTTACTAAAAAGGGGTTTCCATCATTGAATATGGAAATACTTGACCTTATGGTGGAAAACACCTATTCTCGATTTAAATTACCCTATTCATTATCATGCATTTAGACATATAAAATCCTATGGCCATCAAAATAAGGAGTCCAAAATCAAAATCGATAAATTTTGATAAAATTGACAAAGTCATTACCATACCACTCTCTTAGAGAGTGGGTTTAAAGACTTTAGTTTCTTTCTAAATAATAACATCCTAACCATCTTGCAAAACATATGACTTGACCACATGGATTTAAAATGTAAGAGGAGTTAGCTAGCTACCACTCCAGACAGTTATAAGTCCAATAGTTGGGTGATTTACTCTCTCCTATGGAGGTAAATAGAATACCAACTTTTCTCCTTAGATTTAGGATGTGCTTTGGCCCTCGCCAAAGATCCCAAGATTTAGGATCTTAGATTACCATTTCCCCTAAGGCTATAAGCATAAATCCTCATCTCTTAGGCATTTCCACAATTATTATGAGATTATAAGTCCTAGCTTTCCATAAATTTCAACTCAAATAAATAATTCCCTTCAATTTTAAACATTTAAAGCCTAATAATAAGATAAATTGGAATGCTCACTAGGTCTTCTAATATTATGAGCATCCCTTACTCATTTCCTTTTGGCTTCGATAACAAGTCTCTCCTTCTAATCTAAACCACTTTATTTTCCAAATATAACCAATTTATTGATAGTCCTACCTTTGAATTCCTTGGAGACAATAATTTCTTACTTTAATCGTGAGTATTCCTAAGGAACTCACCTTCCTTAGGATGTAATTAACTATGGGTTCTTACCCCTATAGGAAACTTTAGAACCTAGTTTAAATAAACCTTGCTTTATTCTTCCATATAAAGTAGGGAAAAAATCTATGGTACATTCAAAGACCCATCATGCCTTAGGAGTCCTTATTAGATGATAGGGTCCATCATAGGGTAGTTATTTTTATCTTTCAAGATAGTGCACTATTCCTTGATCACCTCAATAAGTACACCCTCAGTTGTGCATGGTATCCCACCCATACACACACACACACATAGAATTAAAAATAAATACCACAAAGTTTTCTAGTGACCCTGATGTGGATGGTTCCTCTCTCCATCTCTTGTAGACAATTGTTGTCTCCAAGCATCGATAGTGGACTTATATTTCATATAAGTCTAAGACTATTTTTCTTTCCATTGGCACTTAGCTTATTTCATTCTTAAGCCAAGCTAGCCAACATCCTCTAGGTTTTAGCACCTCACCCTTGTAGTCTTGAAACCCCTATTGATTTCCCAATAAAAATAAATAAATAAAATTAATTCATGGAAGGAGATGACAAAAATTTAGAACCTCCTTCCACTAGCTTGGTGAGGCAAGGTTCATCTTAATGTTTAAGAAAATAAACTCTTTTGCAAAATGCCACTTTTCAAAAGCACTATTTCAAAACTCACAAAACAAATAACACAAAATTTTAAAAAGCCAAACCAATCCCCATGATTAAAAGGTTCTTTTCAAAATCAAAATCATTTTTTTAAAGAAAGCACACTTTTGAAAATGACTATCACTATTCAACATGCTCAAATTTGTTGAATGAAGAATATATTTTCAAATAAAATCATAGCATAAAATTGAAACTCCACTTAACAAATTTCATAATGCTAAAGTTGAGTTTCCTTCTTTTCAAAGCACACTTTTGAAAATGATTATCCATTCAACATGCTCAAATTTGTTGAATGAAGATTCTATTTTCAAATAAAATCATAATAAAATTGAAACTCCACTTAACATATTTCACATATGTTAAAGTTGAGTTTCCTCTTTCAAAAGCACACTTTTAAAAATTACTATCTCCATTCAACATGCTCAAATTTGTTGAATGAAGATTCTATTTTCAAATAAAACCATGACATAAAATTGAAACTCCACTTAACATATTCCACATATGATAAAGTTGAAGTTTCCCTGTTTCAAAAGCAAGAAATCCACACACAAAATCAAGACATATTTTGAAATCCATTTGGCATACACAAGTTTGTCAAATGAGAATTCCCCGTTCTTTTGGAAAATCAAACAAGTTGAATTCTATTTGACTCACTCACATTTGTCAAATAAGGTTCCTCTTTTCCAAAGTCTTGAAAATCAAAATACTTCATTTCACATACCCAAATTTATCAAATGAGAGTCCCATTTCCAAAATTTACAAAAAAATATATTAAACTATATTTAAGATATCCAAATTTGTTAAATAGATTTCCTCTTTCAAAAAAAAATCATAAATACACTTGACTTAAACATACCAAATTTGTTAAGTGAGAGTCTCATTTTCAAAACACAAATCATAATCACATTTGTTCTTACTTAACATACCAAATTTGTTAAGTGAGAGTCCCATTTTCAAACACTTTCAAATACACTTGACTTCCACTTAACATACCAAATTTGTTAAGTGAGAGTCTCATTTTCAAAACACAAATCATATCACATTTGACTTTCACTTAACATACCAAATTTATTAAGTGAGTGTCTCATTTTCAAACACAAATCATATGACATTTGGCTCTTACTTAACATACCAAATTTGTTAAGTGAGAGTCTCATTTTAAAACACATGTCAAACACATTTGGCCTCTACTAACATACCAAATTTGTTAAGAAAGAAGCCCCATGTTCAAATCAAATCAACATATATCACACACAGAATCAACCACCACAAGCAAAGTTTTTCTTCAGAAAATTTCTAAACAATCACAACCTTTCCCATGCATACCTAAATTTGCTAAGTAAAGTTTTTTCAAAATCAAAATTTTCAAACAAGATACATAGCACAAATATCTTCAAAGGTCTCTCCACATATTTGAGCCCCACCCAACCTACTTAAATTTGTTGATTATGGGTTCTAAATCAAAATCATATGGCAAAGATTCTCCTCGCATATCATAATCTCTCCAATGATCCCCACTTAACATAACTAAATTTGTTGAGTGTGTGTTCAAATTTCCAAATAAAGTCTATAAATTATTTTTGAATACCAAGCAAGGGACCATTAAATTATATTTTCAATAAGTTTCAACAGTTTACCTATCCATCACTCTACTGCTCACCATCACATGTTTTGATTGGCCATTCTAGATTATATCCAAGTTACTTATGAGGGAACTATCCTCAAGAGGAGATAGACACCAGATATCACACAATTAGTCACTATGGTAGCAAAGTAGTGTTAGTGGTTCCCCTATCTGGTCCATTAGTTGTTCATCCTGTTGCCCCGATGAGGGCTGACACCTCCTCATCGGTCCCCTCAAAGGGGAAAGATATGTTGGTCTCCCAGATAGTCTTCCCTACCTTTGATGTAGGTTCTAGCTCTTGCCTTACTCAACTCACCCACCTCAAGCACACAATAAGGTAAAGAGCATCATGCAAGTGTGTGTGAGAGGGGAGCATCCCATGTTGCAAAAGAAGTTCTCCCCTACTTAGTGGCAATATTATATCCCTCTCGTGAGATGGAGAGGACTATATGAAGATTGTAATCCTCCACCATCAACTTATTACCACTAGGGAGAGAAGGAGGCCCTATGCCAAATTATGGTCAGTTATTGCTAGATAGAAAGAGTCCAAGGATGCTCAAAGTTTGGTGCATTGTATGACCTATGGTCTTTGATATCTAGGAGCGTCAGGGATCAGATACATAGAGCTAGTACATAAAGAATTGAGTGGAAGTGCAGGAAGATAGGAGAGAGAGGAGGAGGTATGCCCCAGTGACCTTCATTTCTTGTCAGGTTACCGTGATATATATAGTAACTCACATGCACAATCAATCATGAGGAGAGCATGAACACCACCACATCGCCATTGTCACATTCTCCAAGACATGTTCCAACATCTCCTATGTTGGCCACATAAAATGAGAAGAGAAGCCTTATTTGCTTCATCGTGGTCTCATTCCATCTACTCCAAGGTGAGGTCGAGCTCTCCTTCTCGCTCCACTTCCACATGGTGCAACCAAGAGCTTATAGTCATTCCACCACCCCACAATAGTTGGAAGTAGTAGTATGGGAGGCGCCCATAATTCCTATGGTAATAGATCCCCATGAGACAATACTCCATTGGTAGTCATGAGCATGTATCTTCTAAGCATCACCTTCGAGATATCACCTGCAAGCTGTTAGATGCATTTTATCGCTGAACGCCTCTACTATCATCAATAATGAGTATTGTACCAGCGTAGTTAGATCATTCCTTGGATGAAATTCTAGCACAATAATTTGCAAAAAATAGGGAAATCCTAGGAAGAGATCAGTCTGATAATGAGGAGGGAAGAGGGAAGGGTCAGTTTCATCCTCGATGAAGATGATTTGTTTGAGGACTCAACCGAAGTCCACATGGTCGATAATAGAGCTCCTCAATAGACCGAGAATCGTATTGTGGTTGAAGAAGATGATGCCGCCCACTCAACCTAGCACCTCCTTCGAAGGATAGAAGGATGATCGATCAACCGGATGGAGAGAAGGATGGAAGACTTGTTAGTAATCATCCATGCATCTGCCTACAGAATAAAGAATCTTGACAATGGTGTTCTGCAGAAGGTGGTGGATAGTACCTCCATGCATGAGGGATATCCATGCATGAGAAGGATATCAAAAGATAAAGATGACCGCACAAGCCCGAGGTGGCTCATTTGTTCCAAAGGGTAGACACTACCTGCAGGAATTTGATGCGGTCTAATATCCTAAGGGTTTTGTGCCTCATTCTTTAAGAATCATTGATGGCAGTGGGAAACTTTTCCAACATATTACACATTTCAGGGCCGATTGTTGCAACATCGGAGGTAGTCCCTTCTTTTTAGATTATTTATTAGCAGTTTAGCGGGTGTTGCATTTGACTGATATGCCAAACTACCCAATGGTTGGGTAAAGACATTTACTTAGTTGGAGCACCTCTTCATTAGAAGGTTTATTGGAGCTCAGCAAAGGGTTATTATAGGTGACCTCATTGTAGCAAAGAAAAATCCCAATGAGTCCCTTGTTGATTACATTCTCAGGTGGAAAAACTTGAGTATGAAATGTGAACCATAATTGTCTGGACAACATGCCATAAAGATTCTTCTAAAGAACATCCATGGCCTGATCATTTTCATGCTCAAGGGTTTTCCATTCAAAACCTTTGAGAAACTAATCAACAAAGGTGGCTAGTCTACAAGAGGAAGCCAAATAGATACCTTCTAGGACCGCCAACCAAAGCCCAAATCTTAAGGCATGAGAAGAAGTCATAATAGATAATAAAGGGAAATAGCTAGCTAGGGTTCAGTTAGATAGGCCTCAAGCTCAACAGGCTTTTTTGTCACCTCCTCTGCCACTTCCTCGGTCATCATATTGACCACCTCAGTTGCCACAACGGCCACCACCGCCACCTCCTCATTAGCATCCTCAGTAGTAGTATTCCTACCCGCCACCAGGTAGCTATTACTTATCTATTCTTACCAATAATTGAATAAGCCTTATTCATTCAAGAGGGAGGTAGTTAGGAAGCTTTTTAAGAATCTATTAAAGAAGCCTGATTTCCAATTACTAGAGCCTAAGAGGCTAAAAGATGTGGGCAAGAGCCCTGATCCAAACTATTGCCCCTACCACCACATGTGAGGCCATATCATAGTAGATTGAATTACCTTTAATGACTTTCTTGAGCGTAGCTACAAGTCGAGTGGCATCGTCATCCCCAAGGAATACCTATTGGAATAACCTTCTATTTCTATTAGAGTAATCCTTGGGTATACGTGTGATCCTTTTAAGACCAAGGAAGGTTGGAATATCTCCCTATCCTGAACCTCCAAGAAAATCATTTATAAGATCAAGAAACTACTCAGTTCGAGGCAACTCAAACCTCCAAGGAAGGAAGTTGCTAAGTACAACTTGAGTGAGGTAGAGCCCCAGAAAATGATAGCCTCCACTTGTTTGGGATAGTGTAGTGCAAACCACGACTTATTCCAAAGACTCTTTCCACGGGCCAGCCTCCTCCGCCTCTTCTTCTACCATATTACAAGGCCAAATCCCTTACTCTGCTTACTTTACTTGATTTATACTTTGTACCTCCATCCAAATCTAAGAAATCAATAAAGAAAGTTGATTCCACTAACATTTGTGTCACTTCTGATGATCTACTTGAATTTATTCCTATAGAAAGCTCTCTCCATCTAATTAATAATAAGTTTATTTCTGATCATTCCTCTTCTGATTTAGAAATGGATTACCCATTTTTGAATCACTCAAGTTTGCCCATTGAGATTGATTTTGAGTCATCCAACCCATGAGGAGAAGATGTAGGTGGACCTGATGAGTAAAATGTTTAACTAAACCATCTCATAAAGTCACTGAAGTTAACCTCTATAGTGGTAAAGTTATACCTTCTAGGGTAGCACCTTAGGATAATGGTAAGCGAGTCATTGGTTCAATTATATCAAGTGATGCTCCACCCACATGCTTGTGGAGGACCAGCCTAAAGTTGACTATAATGTCCTCACTCACCTTAGAAAGTTTCCAGCTAAGCTAAGCATATATGATGCTCTTGTCCTATCCAAAGAGATGAAGGAGTCATTAATCAAGGCTCTTCTTGATCTAGAAATATGCTTAGCTCAGCTAACCACTATTAGGGAGGAAGCATGTAATTCAAGAGAAGCCCATGGAGTTACATTCACTGATGAAGACCTTCTTTTAGGGATAATCAATCACAATGTCCCCTCTACATCATAATGGATATGGGAAAATTTAAACTCTCTAGAGTGTTAGTTGATCTGAACAAGGAACAATATGAGTCTAAAGACCTCGCACTGAGGATTGACATCTCTGAACTCTGAGGAGATCGGATGATGTTGAGAGGATTGAGCAAGGTGAGAGGGCTTTAGGATCCATAGTGATTCCATTAGCGATAGATGACTGAAAGAAAGAAGCCATGTTCTACATAATTGATTCAGATATATCTTTTCACTACTTTTCTTGGTAGGCCTTTGATACATGAGAATAAGATGATTTTATCCTTTCTACATCAGTGCATCAAATTCCAAAGAGGTGGAATCGAATACTGTGTCAAAAGAGACTTGAAGCCATTTTTAGTTAGAGAGGTTGAGATATATGAGGACGCAATCTACTATCTTCCTCAAAATTTGAAAGTCTATTCTTACAAACATTGTCAAAGTTAAAAAAAAATAAAAGAAAAAAAAAAGGATGAAAAAGAAAAAGAAAAAGAAAGTGAAAATACAAGTGAGCGAGAAATACACAAAGAGGAAGAAGTAGATCTTGAAGTTGGATTCCACCCACAGTTCATTCCTCCATATATTACTCAAACGTAAGACCTCCTTGATGGCTAGCAAGTAAGTTTTGTTCCACCTATAGAGTACCCCATATCCACATAGACTTAAAATCTAGTTTGGATGATGAGACTCATGTGGTTAGCACGCTAATCAACCCCTCTCAATTGGTCCCATTGGAGGTGACACTCGAGCCAGAAACTGATAAAGTTCAAGCCTCCAAGCAAAGCATGAATATATTAGAGTCAGTATTATGTAGAATAGTAAGGTAGTAGTTGAGAACTTTAGCTCTAACAACACTTTCCTCTCAGAAAGTTGAGGGTTTGGTAGTTAAGGAGGCCCCCATGTCATCCATATAGGTCAAGCCAAAGATGTTTTTATTGGGAGCATCATCCTCAAGTCAGGAAGTTGATGTAACTATGATGATTCATTCTAATACAAGATCTATACCTTGTGTTCATAATTTGGCAAAGAAGGGTTTAATAACACATACTTTATGTAAACATAGGTTGGATTACTTTGAAAGGTTATGGGACAATCAAAGAAGACATCCATAATAAAGACCAGGACTAGGATTCAGCATATTATGTCCAGTCAATGATGACAACCATTACCTAGTCATCACCAATCATTTGGAGTCTGATAGGTTCTTTTTAAATCATGCTAACTCATATGAGGAGGTTTGTTAAGAAACTTTAGATGATCCAATTGAGTTTAAAGTTAAAGATGCACTGCTAGAATTTGAAGAACAAATCATCATCGATGAACTTAAAGAAATCAACTTAGGAATAAAAGAAGATCCATGCCCCACATACATTAATTCCCTATTGAATGAAGAAGAAACCAATGACTTAGTTAATCTATTGACAGCTTTGCAGTTATGAATAAATGCCTAATTTATCTCTTAATAAATCCACAAACTAATAATATCCTATCAAAGCTCCTAGATGCATGTGATAAGACATTGAACAATAGATCATTTCTAAAATCAAGAAACTAATCGATGTTGATTTTCTTTAGAAAGAGAAATATCCTACCTGGTTAGTCAGTGTCATTCCAGTTAAGAAAAAGAATAGCCAAATTCAAATATGTGTCAATTTTAGGGATCTGAATAAGGCATGTCCTAAAGATGAATTTCTACTACCAATAGAAATATGGGATTGTGCCACATCTCATGCAATATTCTCTTTCATGGATGGGTCATCTACAAACCAAATTAAGATTGCCCCAAAGATGAGAAAAATACTACTTTTGAACCATTATTATTATAAGGTCGCCCCTTCGACCTTCAAAATATTGATGCTACATACCAGCGAACCATGAATCAGATCTTCAATGAACTTATTCATCATTAGGTTGAATATTATGTTGATGATCTTATAATCAAAAGTAATGAAAAGGAAGACCATCTATTTGACTATAATGGTTAAGGCAATCCAACCTTAAATGAATCCGTGTGCATTCTGAGTAGCTTCGGAAATTCTTGGTTTGTTGTCCGTAATCATGGAATAGAAATTGATCTGAAGAAGAATAAGACAATATTAGAATTGCCACCCCCTAAAAGTCTATCTCAACTCAGATCATTCTAAGGGTGGTTTGCATATCTAAGATGCTTCATTTCCAACCTATCAAAAAGATGTTAGCCATTCTCAGCACTTATCAATATGGATGCTATGTTCAAGTGGGATGATAAGTGCTAACATGCTTTTGAAGACATCAAGCACTACTTGATGATGCGCTCTAGCTTATCCCGCAAGCCGCTCATACTATATATATACTATAGTGACTCCTCTTTGTTGGCCCAAACAAATGATGAAGGGAAAGAGAATGTATTTTACTATCTTAATTATCATCTAATCTTTATTGAGGCAAACTACCCACCTATTGAAAAGCACTACCCAACATTAATCTTTGCATCCCAAAAGCTATGTCATTATATGCTTTCCCAAGGTGAATCTGATCTCCAAGATCAATCCACTATAATATTTCATAACACAGTCGATGCTATCCAGAAGGTTGACACATTAGTCCATGATTTTATCATAGTTTTACATCACTTTTGTACCCCTTCGTGCGGTGAAATGACAAGCACTGGCATATTTCTTAGCATCATACCCACTTCCTACTAATTCCCGCTTAGTGATGACCTCCTCGATGAACAAATCATGAACTTAGGGGACACTAACATTCACCACGAGATGTATTTTGATTGTGCAGCTTCCTTTCAACAAAGAAAAAGAACCACAATCCACTCTTCCGTGGGTAGAATAGTTCTTCTAACTCTAGACCGTGATGTGATGAGATTCTCATATCATCTATCCAATCCATGCACCAACAATGAAACTGAATATGAGGCTTTGCTTGTTGGTATAGAGTTAGCCATTACACTATGCATCTAAAGCACCAACATCTTTGAGGATTCTTAATTAGTTATCAACCAAATTGCTGATGGGTCTTACAAAGTTCTAAATCCTAAGCTCCATCATTACCATAAGTATACCATGAAGTTATTGGCCAAAATCCCAGAGGTTACCATTTACAAGATTCCTCGAGGAGAGAACAACGTTGCATATGTATTTACCAAGCTTGCCAAAGAGTTGGCATATTCGGAAGATGAGTCCATACCAATAAGGGTCCAAAATAGACAAGTCTTATCCCTTGTTGATATTGAACTCATCAAGAGACTCTCTCTTAAAGGGGGAGGTTATTATTTCCAAGATGGGAGAGGAGTTGGATTGGAGGCAACCATTCATGGATTATCTAAATATAGGAAAACTACCTCAAGAGAAGTCATTAGCCCATCAGGTGAACCAGAGAGCCCTCTCAAATGCTATCTTAGATGACACTTTGTACTAATAATCCTTCGATCATATGTGGTTACGTTGTTTGGACAAACACGAAGCCCATAAGATCATGACCAAGGTACACTCAGGTTTATGTAGAGCATATCAATCCAGTCTGTAGATGAAAGCCAAGATAAAAAGACTAGGATACTACTGACCTTCGATGATCTCAAACTACATGGATGCAACTACGAGATGCAGGTGTACGGTGTGGTCCTACACCAACCACCCAACATTCTACATCCTACATTAGCCTCACGACCATTTGAGGGTTGGGGTACCAACATAGTGGGTTCGATCGATCCTCCTTTTAAGGGTCATCGGTTCATTCTAGCTGCCACTGAGTACTTTTCCAAGTAGGCAGAGGCAATCCCACTCTAAGAGGTCACAACTCAGCATGTGCTCCAATTTTTTAGGATCCATGTCATATATAGGTGCCCTTCTCAATTATAATAAATGATACTGCATTCAAGAGCACTAAAATTAATATCTTTGCTTGAAGACATAGCATATATTAGAGATATTCTACCATCTATTACCCGAGGGAAAATGGCTTAGCATAAGCCTTCAACAAAACACTCATCCAGATATTAAAGAAGACACTCAGTGATAACGAGCAATAGTGTCATGAGTAGTTAGTTGAAGCATTATGGGATTACTGCATATATATGACTCCAACTCATTCTACCCCATTCTCCTTAGTTCATGGGTCTGAAGCTGTTCTACCATAAGAATTCCAACTCCCATCATTAAGGATAGCTGTGGGTAGTAAAATCACAAAGGAGTAGAACACCAAGTTGCAATTAGAAGAGCTCAAAGGTTTGGAGGAGGGACTCCTCCGGGCATGCCAGAACCTCTAGTTGTATAAAGCCAAAATGATTCAAGCTCATAACAAGTTGATCTGCCCTACAGTTTTTCAAGTAGGAGAGCTTATTGTAGTTCTAAAGAGACTAATTGTTACCCCTCAAAAGATGGGAGGCAAGTTTGAGCCCACTTGGGAATGCCTTGCGCCATAGAGATGACCTACCAAAAAGGATCTTATCAGCTTATAAATTGTAAGGGAGAGTGCCCTATGCTTCCAATCAACGGGCTCTACTTATATAAATACTATCCAAAAATCTTGTTTGAAAATAATTATCAATAAAATTTCTTTCATCTCAAATTCCATCTCTTCATATTGGTTAGAAATATCTTTGCTTGAAAATCCACCAACATGTGTTTAGGGTAGGTGTAAGGAACCCAAGCGGTGTCCTATCCTTTGGCAAAACAACACCAACACAAACTACACACAATCACATAAAATAAACATTTATCTTTTATCTTGGGCTATTTTGATGTGGGATAAAGCCCCTTGTGGCACTCAGTCATTAATTGCTCTAGATTGGGCTGACATGCTACCTTGCTAGTGTGTCACCCCAGTGGTTACTTGTCTGGTGGATGTAAGTTTACCTAACTTGACCATTGCAAATCTATGAGTGCCTTATTAGTTTAATAGGCCTTACTGTGCGGCTAGTAAGCTACCTTATGTTGACTTTTTTAAGATGTAAGCCTACATGCTTTCTTCTTGAACTAGCCATCATGTACTAACTAGGTAGAGTATTTAGAGGCTTAGGATAAGTCCCCTAGTGGCTTCTTTCCTCCTGACTACTTCAAGCCTAGGTCTAGTCTTTACATGGGACTCCCCACTTGGTAGTTGCCCTAGGTTGGATAACATCTATTTTGCCAATGACAAACTATCCCGATGATCATTTTCATTTATGAAGATGTAAGTCTACAAGCCTTCTTCTTAGATTGATCATCGCAAATTGATAGGCATCTTAGGTTGGTTAGTTATTCTATGTACAAGGACCCACCTGTATACACCACTCATGGTAGATGTAAGTTTATAAGAATTCTCCTTGAGTTGACTACCGTATACCTATACACTTTATTTTACAAGGTCCTAGATAAATCCCCTAGTGACACCTCCCTTATGAGCACTCTATTTGATTCACATCCTTAGCGACCCCATTTAGACACTACTCTGGTTACTCTTGGATTAGACAGTCCCCCTTTTCTAGTAGCCACCCCTGTGGTTGGAGAATTTATCTACCGAATATATAGATTCTCACATGTTCTAGTAAATTTGAGATAGAACTAGGCTGATATAAGGACTTTCTCAGGTCACACCAACACGATCCGAAAATGAATAAATATATATCTTCACTTGTGGATTAGGAGCAAAACCCCCAATAGTACATTTTCCCAAGCAGATATCCTATCTTTAGAGCAGTATCAGCAAAATTTTATATAGGAATCGTCTGACTACTTTTGAGTTGAAATAAGTCCCCATGTGGCACTCTCTCAGTAGTCTCCTTTAGGTCAAGTTTGACTTATTGTTTCACCAATAGGTCACCTTGACGGTCATCCTTGCTTTGAAAGATGTAAGTCTATTATGCATTCTTTCCAAAGATGACCGCTTACACGATGGCGCCTTAGGGTTTGATTTATTGTGTTATCAATCGACCACCCTAGTGGTTCCTTGTTTAGGAAGTTATAAGTCTACAAGCTTTTTTCTTAACTTGAATTATTGCACACCAAAAGGTACCTCGGGTATCTTTGATTTGTAAATCTAAGACAGTAAGAGGCTAATTTTAGCCCCTTCTTAGTAGATTCATCATACACCGATAGGGTCCATTTAAAAAAATAAAATTGATCTTGACTATTCTTGAGTCGATATGAGTCCACAACAACATTTGCTCAATAATCGCCTTAGGTCAGGTTTGATTTATTATTCTATAAATTGATCACCCTAGTGGTTCCTTATTTAAGAAGTTATAAGTCTACAAGCTTTTTTACTAACTTGACCATTGCACACCTTAGGTTGGTTAGCTCTACTGCATCTAGACTATCCCTTTGGATTTGTAAATCTAAGATAGGACTAGACTGATATTAGCCTCTTCTTAGTAGATCCACTGCACACCGATAAGATCATCCTCCCTCCAATGGAGTCCAAATTAAATCCATCCACTCATATCCCTAGTGGATACTTCACCCAAATAAACTAAAGAAATCCATATATTAAACCCATCTTATCCCCAATGGATCTGAACTCATATCTCAAGCAGATGTGCCCTCAAAACCAAATCATATCTTCTTCCTAGTGGAGCCTCAAATCATAAGCTAATAAATCAAATAAAATTTGCATCCCTAATGGATGTCCCACCAATTAAATCAAATTAAATTCCTATCCAACAAAGCACAAATCATACCCACTCTCTAGTAGAACCCTCATGAAATAAAGCCAAATCAAGTTCTTAACCTTAGTGATAATTTGAACATGCTTCCTTAGTGGAAGGTTCATGCACTCATCCCCAGCATGTTATAAATCTTAATCCCCAGGGGGTCTTTTCTCCCCAAATCATATCAAACCAACTCAAAATCTTATCCTCTATGGATAATCCCTCTAGTGGACACATGGATCAAGTCATAAGTTGAATTGAATTGCATTAAGATCTTGATTCCTGCTACATCTCAAGTTTAGGGGTAGACCATTTCTATTAGTCTTTATGATCCTTCGAACGTTGTTGATCATCTCGGTCAAGTGGATGCCTATGTGCTAGGTGAGTGCATTTTTTGTTCTAAGTGTTCAATTGCCATCGGGAGGTTTGGTTTGCCTTGTCATGGTCGACATTGGTCATGTTCACCACCTCCCTTGGTGCCATGTGGACCAATGAAAAGATGCCAAGTGGCCTTGAAAGAGACATGACCAAATTCCAAGTGAATTTGGTCATAGGATATCCTTTGGCCTAAGGGCAATGTCATCATTTGGCCATTATTTTATTTTTGACAGATTTGAAATGATTCAAAAATGTGTTGTGCCAAATTTCAAGTGATTTGGGGTTCATTTGATTTGATTTGGCTCAATTTGATTCATTTAGGTCAAATAAATAATTAATAAATTGGTCAAATTGGGTCAAACCAAGTCAGTCAAACAATGATTTCATTCAAAGTCAAATTGACCAATTTGATCATTTAATTGGGTTTAGGTTGGTTGAACATTTGAAATATAATGCAAGATTTGATTTCAATTAATTTTGATTTGGTTTGATTTCAAGTTGATTTGACCTTTTAGGTCCAGTCATGATTAATTGGGCTAAGTTGGCTAATCAAGCTTTGGTTGGATTAAAATTTGGCTCAAAAGGGTTCTTTAGGTCACTTTGGTCGTGAGCCTAAATGTGTTAATTGGCTTGATCTTTTCAAGTTTGGTTGAACTCACATATGGACTTATGATGGAAATATAAATCCTATTGTAAGTGATTTGCAGTCAAATGGGTTTTGGTTCATTTGACAATTTCAAGTCAAAAGGATGAACATGGGTTTGACTTGGGTTAGTTTGATTTTGGTTAGGTTATTGAAGTTTATGTTTAAATTTGGGCATGTGATTGAAGGAGTGATTGTTTGAAAGAAAATCCAAGGGTTTGGATTAATCTAAGAATGATTTGGCTAAGTTTAAGGATTTGGCTTGAAAAGAGTATAAGTTGGATTTTGGTTTAATTTTGGGTTTAGTTTTGGCTATTTGAATTTATACTTCATTTATATTTATGAATATAAATGAAGGTATAAATGAGTTATAAGAAAATCATTTGAGTTTGGAGTGATTTGGATTTGGTTTGGGATAAGTCCATAAGATGAAATTAAAGGGCTTAGGAAATATTTTGGGATTTGAATTCAATCATGGGTTTCAATCATTTGATTTGGAATTAATTCATGATTTGGATTTTAGAATTTGGATTTGAGTTTAGATTTGAATAAATCAATTGAGTCAGAATTGATTTTTGGTTTGAGAATATCAAATGAGTTGGAATTGATTTAAGATTTGATTTGGATTGATTTGAAGGAGGGAGGCAAGGATTAGGTTCAAGCTATAGGATAAGTAAGTCCTCTTAATACCCTTAGGACAACATTTTCTTATAGCTAACTCCTATAAGTCTCTAGGGTTAAAGTACCCAATCACTATACCTTAAGACTAAGGAACTCTAGTGTCTAGAGGAGTCTTATGTATAAGATGGAGAAGAGCTCACTCAACAAAGGTGCCCAATAGGTATGGCTGACAAGGCGACTATATGTGTGTGATCAATGATCAACAATCTCCGAACGATCACAAGCACTAACAAAAATGATCTATTCCTAAACCTGAGGTGTAGTTGGAATAGAAAGCTTAGTGCAATATGACTCTACTTATGTTAAAGACATAAGAGAGTGAAGAAGGAATCCACTAGGGATTGAGTATGTGAGCCTTCAACTAAGGGAAAAAGTTTAAGTTATCCACTAGGGATAAGAGGTTATGAAATCCATCGAGGAAATAGAATTTATAATCTAATGGGGAAATTTGAAAGATTTGCATCTTACTAAAGAGAAGCTGGTTGATTTGATTGTTTAATTTGACTCCACTAGGGAGGTTGGTTGGAATTATTTCAGATTTTAAATTTTGAATTTTGAAATGGACCTGTCGGGCCATGATGGACCTCACCGAGTATGTCGCTTGGCCTACTTCAAATTTACCAATCCAAAAAGGTAGTCTACTAACCATATAATAGGACTATCTAACCAAAGGGGTTGCCTTTCGGTGTGCAGCAACTGTATTAGGAAGAAAGTATAGCAGACATACATCTTCCAAAGTAGGGATTAATCATTGGGTTGATCTGTTGGTAATGTAATAAATCAAACTTAACCTTAGGCTGACTACTGAGTGAATGCCACTAGGGGACTTAAATCAGCTCAAAGATAGTCAAAATTAATTTCATTTTAATTGAATTACATTAGTTTTAATTTCATTTATTTTACTTTGATGGATCCTTCAAGCATAATATCACTAAACCTATCTTAGATTCATTAATCCAAAGGGATAGTCTATCGACCGTGGGTAGAACCAACCAACCAGAGGGGTGCCTTTTCATAATGGTCAATTGTGGAAGAAAGCTCTGGACTCATATCTCGAATAAAAGACCACTAGGGAACACATTAGTAAGGTAACATGTCAACTTGACCTAGGGCTACCCGTTAGTTTGTGGCAGTCATGCTAGAAAGAATGCGTAGTAGACTTACATCTTTTAGAGAAAAATGACCATTGGGGAAACTTTTTTGTGGAAAAATAAATTAAACCCGACCTAAGGGAATTACTGAGAGAGCACCAACCTGGGAACTTATCTCAACGCAAGAGTAGTCAGGCAATTCCTATTTGGAGTTTTGCTGACACTTCCTTAAAGATAGGATGCCTGCTTGGGAAAGGGGCCACTGGGGACTTGAATTTCTAATCCATAAGTGAATAAACTTATTTTTTTGGTTTGTTTATCATGGACCATGTTGGTTTGCTAAGGATCATACTGAGAATGAGCTTATATCAACCTAGACCTATCTTAGATTTACTAGTCCAATGGAGAATCTGAGCATTCGTTGAATAAATTCTTCAACCATAGGGGTGACTACTAGGAAAGGGGGACTATCCAATCCAAGAGTAGCCCAGGTATTGTCTAAATAGGGTCGTGAAGGATGTAATCCAAGTAGTGCCTAAGGGCTTTTATCCTAAACCCCAAAGAAGTTCTGGTCAACTCAAGGAGAAAGCATGGGGACTCACCGCCAAAAGTGGTGTATCCAAGTGAGTCACAAGATAGCGAACATCAACCAACCTAAGGTGCTCATCGATTTGCTACAATCAACCTAGGAAAAAAGCATTAGGGACTCACATCTTCCTACAACAAAACTGATTACTGAGATAGTCTATCTTCAGCTCGATAAATGTAATCCAACCTAGGGAGACTATGGAGTGAATACCATTAAGGGGACTTAAATCAACTCAAAAGTAGTTAAGAGAAAAGGAGCCATTGGGAGACTTATCCTAAATCTCAAATATACTCATTCTAGTCAGTGCATGATGGCTAGTTCAAGAAGAATGTGTGTAGGCTTACATCTTCTTAAATAAAGTCAACATGAGGTAGCTTATCGTGCAAATGAGATATACAAAACTAACAAGGCAGCCAGCCAATGGTCAATCCAGAAGAAAGTGTCGAACTCACATCTTCAGAGATAAGTTATACCGGGTGATAGACAGTAAGCAAGCTCTAACCTAGAGCAGCTAGTCAATGAATACCACAAGGGGCTTGCTCCAACATCAAAATAGCCCGAGATAAAAGATATGTGTTTATTTATATGTTTGTGTTAGGGAGAGAATAAGATGTCACTCGAGTTTTCTTAAACCTATCCTAAAACATGCTTAAGAGTTGATGAAATGGTTCCACGAATGACAGTTATGATCTCACCAAGAAAGGATGCCGCTTGGGTTCTCTCACACCTATTCTAGTAGCACTATGATGGATTCACAAATAAGCAAACAATGCTTCAA